>PVIH01022610.1:0-26729 GCA_004025045.1 Sigmodon hispidus | reverse complement strand
CATGCTCTCTATTTTGAGATGCCTTAAAATAGCTAAGTATGAAGTACATTATCATACAAAAAAGCAAAAAGACTCCTGGGTGGAGATAACCTCCAAATGTGTAATCCTGGAAATAATCCTCTATCACCATTGTGACAAAGTGAGAAAAATTCTGAACATTTATCTGGTAAGACATTGTAGAAAGGAAAAAAAAATATGTTGAAAAGAAAAGGAAGAAAAAAATATACTCAGATGTAATGAGAACTTACGGCCAGCAGATGTCGCTGTCGTGATCAGCAGCGGCAGCAATGGTGCGGGGAAACAAAGTGGTGATTCGGCTGGGAGGGTGTTTCTCGGATCTTTCAACAAATCCTACCAGGCGTGCTCCACTAGAACGGGTCTCTCAGGAGGTCTGCCGCGGGCAGATTTGTTCCTGGTTGTTTACAGGAGGCTCGTGCGCAGCTGGTAACCAAAGTCGTTTAGACCGGCTCCGTGGGCGAGTGAGGAACCCGGCGGGTTTGTCGAATTAGCCCCGCGTTCAGGCGTCAATTATCGCGGTAAAAACCCGCCCTGAGATATGTTTTTAAACAGGGTTTATTTGGAGAAAATAGCTTACAAAACAGAGCCGGTTTTAGGAGAAGATGACAGGATGAGGTTGCAGCGCGCCGGAGCCTTTCTAGGGAAGATTCTTCATCCCCACGACGTACGTCCGAACTCCCGGGCAGCTGGAGCGAACTGCGCACTCGGTCGGGGAACTCTCGTGAGAGAATGACGACTTCCTGTCCTGGTCCCCTCCCTCGAAGGTCTACTTCCGGAATCCTTTTCAGTTAACCACGCCCAGCTCGTCTCCATTCCTATGACGTGATCGTTCACATATACAGTTCCTGATTTCCCGATACAGCTCCCCCTTCACATGGCACTTTTTTTTAACAGAGAATTATACTAATTAGGCCAAGACTAAGAGTATTGGGCATCTCTTGGCCACTGCTGATTGCTCCCTGCAATCGGAAGGCAGAAACCCATTTTGTTGAATTTCGCCAATTTTCAGTCCTGGCCTGGAAAAACAGCTCCTGTCTTTTGTTTTTTGTTTGATCAGACTCAATCCTTTTGTAAGGATATATGGATTGAGGAGAGTGTGGGATGTCCCTATTCCTCCTGCAATATTTAGGATGCCCACTTTCCCACCAGAGGCCAAGTAATTGACCATAATGCTTGGAGTGGACACAACTTCTATTGCTCTGCATCTGAGTTCACTTTGGTTATCTAGGATCCTTGGGATTCACTCTAGGCCAGCCCTGTTAAAAGGAGCCATGTATATGAGCAGGGATGTTTGGCGCACTTCCGAGCTAGCTCGTTCTCTGCAATAAACATTGCTGTTGCATTCCATTCTACTCGAGTTTCTGGTGTTCTCTCTGGGGTCACAATTCGGGCACAACTGTAGAGACTTAAGTGAATAAGCTTCATAAACTTAGTCTTAATTTGCATAAACAGAGATTTTCTGTAGCCACAGATGACTGGTAGAAATCATCTGTGTTTTTCTTGTTGATGCCTCTTGCAGAACCCCTGATTAGCATCTTGCTCTTTTAAACACTGGGGCCCTTGATTTTTGGCAAGCTTAATCACTTTATAAAGCAACAAATTGATTCCCTGGCTTCCAAACCCATACAGGCCTGTTATCATTGTCTTGATCTTGCAGATCAAGGGTTCAAGGAACCCTCAGGTGATGAGCTTCCTATGGGAATTGCATGAAACTCCAAACTATGCAAGTTTGGTTATGAGCAGCTTGGCAACAAGTGAGGGGTGTGAGGCTAAAGCACTGCAAGGGGAGGACCATGTTTTCTGCCTCTGAGTCCCTTGTTAAGTAATCCTGATAGCATAGAGTTGGTGTCTGAAGACATTCCTCAGTCTTGCAGCAACGAAGAAAAATGCCTAGGCCCTCTTCCCCTGAAAAAGACATCTGCCGTGTTTATCTTGGGGGGATCAGGTCAATGCTTCCCCTCCCTGGTTAAGGCCCACCAGCCTGGGGTAGAAACTTCACAACTGGACCTAAAAACAAATAGTAGGGTGGAGATGCCGGGAGCCGAGGGGCTAAAGCCTTCACTGTCTTAAGCATTGCCATGAATTCAGCCCTCAGACTAGGTAAGTTAGGTTTCCTTTTACTATGAGTCAAGTCTCTTTCCCAGGCAACAGGTGATCCACTTCTGGTTAGACTGCCAAGCAATAAGTGACTCCCTTCTGGTCAGACAATTGACTGATAATTGATAGATTTCCATAGTAACACATCCTGTTTAGCAAAGCACCTTTTAACTGTGAAATTTCCCCACCCTATGTGTCTACATGCACTCCACCCACACTTTTGTTTCTATTTAACTGCTGGCCAAACAATAAAGTTTTAGAACTTAATCTGAACTTTTGTCTTGCTCTCATTTCTTGTGTTTCTTATCCCTCCATTTGTTTGCTCTTACTTCAGGTCTATGTTGATGACTCCACTGCCCGGGGAAGCACAGGGTTTAGGTGAAGGCACAAAATACACAGTAATTGATGAAAAATGTTCCTTAATACATCAAAAAATATATACTCGGAGAAAGTAACCAGGTGCTGTGAGTACTTTTATTAAACTGTTTTAGCTTTACTCAAACTGTATGTCCCCAGGAGAGTTACAGGAGTAAATTTCATAGGGGGTAGGATAGAAGCAAGCTTGAGGCTTGCTGGTCAGCCCATGTTTGGCACCACATCCAAAAAGGGTGTGAGAACATGCTATTTGATACACAGAACAAAGACAAAATTTATTGTTCTTATCTCTCCCATCCCCCTGCAGGAGGGATATGTTTTTGTAGGAGTCAGAGGAATCAAGAACCATTGTCTAAGTTATGTTTCTATTGTTGTGGAGAAACACCATGACCAAAAGAATCCTGGGCCAGAGGGATTTTTTTGGCTTAGGCTTCCACAATACTGTTCATCTTGGAAGAAAATAAGAACAAGATCACAAACAGGAACCTGGAGGCAGGAGATGATGCAGAGGCCATGGAGAAGTGTTACTTACTGGCTTGCTTTCCAAAGCTTGCACAAATTGCTAATTTATAGATCCCAGGGTGATCAACCCAGTATGACACCACCCACAATTGACTGGACACTCCTCATCTAAAACTAATTAAGAAAATATCCTAAAGTCAATTGATTGGATGACTTTAGCTTGCATCATGTTGACATAAAACAGCCATCTTGTAAGTACCTGGTCTTGATGGATTAAAACAAAATAGGATCAGAGGGACACCACGTAGAAATGGTGAGTCAGTAGTATGAAGAATCTAAAATGGATCCAGGGCCCTGGTGTTCTTTCTCAGTTTGTGTCCACATGAACAACTAAAACTTTTCCATTTTTATATAAAATGTGGAAAGATGAATCAAAACAACACCTACAACTTTTCTTACAACCTGACTACCATGGGAAATTACTTTTTTTCAGACTATCTAGTCATCTCCAGTGGAAGAGCAATGTTAAATTTTTGAAAAGTTGTTGCTATTTATATCTACCTCTCCACATGGCCTGTCCCATATGACATCCCACATGATTACAGTCCACTTTGAGCCTTTATTCATCTGCAGAACCTGGGATCCTCCAGAGGCTAGGATTCTTTGCCCTTTCTCAAAGAGAAAGCAGTCACATGTAAGTTTGCCCAGTTGAGGCTATAAAGTCAGTACCATTGCTTTTTTGATTAACACTTTTTAAAAGCCACTGAGCCTGGAAAGGGTCACATCATTTATTCTCCATCAATCTATCACTTACCAGTCACTTCTTTTGTTTTCTTTCTGTGAAGCAGGGTTTCTTTGTTTGTGTTTGACTGTCCTAGAACTCATTCTGTAGACCAGGCTGGCCTTGAACTTAGAGATCCACCTCCCTCTGCCTCCTAAGCAAGAATTAAGGGTATGTACCACCATGCCTTGCACATCAGTCACTTCTTAAATAAGTGCTAAGCTGTAAGAATAGAGAAGTCACAGCTAGAAACAATGCCTAGCCCAGCAGGACTTACCCTGCACACAGGAACCAGGACTCAAGACCACCAGGCTATCATCCAAGTCAGCTGTCTCTACAGAGAAGATTACATAATTTGAAAACCCGTCTGAGTGTTCAATACAGTCATGGGACCCATCTTAATGGTGCAATTTCTGAGAACTGTATTTTTAGATGATCTCATTTTGTGAACATTCTAGAATATACTTACACAAATCTGAGGGTTGCTAATCCATTATTCCATGTAGCCTCTTAGTGCTCATAAAAGATGAAGCAGTCTGATGTGTGAGGCTGCTGTCAATGTCACACGGTAAGCTGTTTTACCTAAACTTCCTTTTAACCAATAGGACACTGAAGTAATGGTAAAGTCTACTAAATACAGAAACCACTAGCAACCATTCACCATCATTATCAAATACACAAAGCAATGGTACAGTTGATGTTTCCACCCAAGCCAGCATCACTGTAAACATGAGTAATAAGTGTGTGATGCTACAAGGTTCTGAAAGGTTGTAGCATCACTAAACAGAAGTTTTCAACTCGGTTAAAGTGAGTCTACTATCCTGTGTACAATCTACTGCACACCTGAACATCCTTATATGGTACATTACTGTTCTTTGATTCATTCATTATTCTAGCTAGATGAAGAATCTTGTTACAGAGCTTGGTAGATTGGGAAAGATCCACAGAAATCATGAATTTCCTTCACTGGAAAGAAGCAAGAGTGTCAAGAGGGGTACCTCCCTAAAACTTTTGAGCAATCTCTGACCTGCAAAGTGGGTCTTCTCTTAAGGATAAAGCTTGCCTTACAAGTCGAGGTAAGTTCTTTGACTTACCCCTGGACAGAAATTATTTCTTTTATTGCCCTAGCAAAATGAGGTTATAAGAGGATGTGTAGAAGCCCTCCAGCCTACCTGCAGAGGGCCCTAGTAAGTATCAGCAGCTGTGTGGTAATTTACATGAGCACTGACGTCAGTGAGGACCCTCAGGTTTCTGACCATGAGATCAGACAAGGTTTTAGAGACAAGGCATGCTTGTTCCCTACATGATGAAGAAAATCTGTCAGAAAGCTTGGGGTATGAAGGAGTGTATATCCAATTGCTGGGTCCCTGGAGGGATGTCTGTAGGGCAGAGAACAGAACTGAGCATCAAAAAAAGGGATCTGCATAATTACTCTCCAGTGACCACCTGACACTGGTCCCAGATTTGCATTTCTGGTAAGAATATTGGATGGGCACATGCTGTAGTAGATAGCTAACTATAGGACCTGTTGGTCAGGACTCTTCCTGTCATCCAATCAGTCTTCTGTTCTTTGGCCAGAATCTTTACAAGTCTCTGATTTGCCCTTGACCTTGTCCTACTTGTATGTTGTGACAAACCATCAGCTCAAGAACAGAAATGACTACAAAACTAACATTTCAATGTTTTGATGGGACAAGGACTACTGTAGCTGTTTTAGAAGGTTTCCTGGACCTGTTTGGGCCCAGAGGTTTGGACCTTGCCTGCAGCGGCTTTTGTCTCCCAAAGAAATGAATCAGACACTTATATTAACTTCATACTGTTTGGCCCATGTCTCAAGCACGTTACTAGCTAGCTCATTCATCTTAAATCAACCCATTTCTATTAATCTGCTTGCCACGTGGCCTGGCCTGCAGCTTACCTGGATTCGCTACATGTTTCTTCAGGGGTCAGATGTAGACTGACTAACTCCACCCTCCTTCTACCTGTCTGTCTTCTGATTCTCCATCCACTTCTATGGTACTCTTCATAGGCCAAAACAGTCCTTTATTTACAGCATACAGAGAACATTCCACTACATGTAGCAATGGGAGGAAGTATTGGAAACCAAGATACTTTTCCTGCCCTCTCCGCCATCTGTCCCCATTGCCCTGATCTACTTCATCAGTAACTCACAGGTTATTCATAGCCCTGACTCAGAACTCCACCATCTCCTGGAAGGCACCAGAAAGTGATCAGTAATCTACTGCTACCCCTTCCTAAACCTATTTTCCCACCTGAGGTGTGCATATATGATGTTCCTAAAAGATGTCAGGACTCTTGGTGTTGAGTTACTTGGTAAAAACCTTAAAACTAAGAACAGAATTTGTACAGTATCCCACGTCTTACATGCTAACTTGGGGCTGACTTTTGAGGGGTTTGAGGTTTAGAGACAAAAATAGTATCTTTGAGGTGCCTTCAGAAGTATCAGATATTACTTCTCACTAGTTAGTCTAACTCTCATCACTTATCCAAAGCATGAAACTCATTTTCTTTGTTTTTTAACATGATGGGAAAAAACGTTGTTAGCCAAGTCCCAGTAGCAAGTATCCCGCACTGGTGTAGAGGTGTCAAAGTGGGGAGGCTCTCCCTCCATTCATCCACCATGCTCCAGTGTCCAATCTCCATTCCGATAATTCCTAGGACTCCAGTCCTTGCAGAGATGCAACAAAAAAGGCAGAAAAAATGATCCTGACACATATCAAGAGCTCATTGTTGTGAAGACCGGTAAATTGGGACAAAAGCTTCTTTAGATTGGGACTATTGAGTCACAGAAAATATCAAGTAATTCAGAAAACAAGGAAAATACATTTAGGATGGAGAAATAATGCTGTAACTCAAATCCACTTTATAATCTTTAGTTATCTGAAAATGGAATTTTATTTTGGAGTCTTCATTTTCAGGACCCTAGCATGATTGGTAGGGGCTGATGTGGACAGAATACCAGCTAAGTATACATAGAACCATTTTAGACTTGCTATAACTATGGGTCTATTTTGCTCACAGTTTCCAACAACTGGAATATAGACATTTTTAGCCAATGTTCTGCCTCAGTTCATATTGCAGAAGATATGAAAAAGAATGTACATCAGGAGAGGACACCAGGAGCCTGTAAATACAGCTTCTGTGATCTGGAGTTCCTCAGTCAGAAACACCCTAACCTCCACTTCAATTGACCCCCATGCCCATCTCTGCTGCCTTACAACCAACACTGGCCAAATTTATCTTGGACCAAAAGTTTGGCCACCATTAATGAAGTTTAGCCATGGTAGATTCCTAGGACCCACAACTTCTGGGCAATAAAAGGCATGAAACCAGTTCAGTCTAATAACCTAGTGGAAATAAATTCTAGGCACATGTCAGGTAGCAAGCATGGCTCATTTCTCTCTCTCTCCCCCCCCCTCTCTCTCTCTCTCTCTCTCTCTCTCACACACACACACACACACACACACACACACACACACACTTCTGATTGTGGAGCTCAGAAGAATAGATACAGCACAAATATAAAGGATATAGCATATAAATTATATTTTAAATTTGCCTTAAAATACAAAAGTAGACAAATTTTAATATGTTAAAGAATAAAAGCTATTCAGAGAAAAAAGTGGCTCTTTAGTTAGTTTTTAAAAAACAGAGTCTAATTAGTACTGCAATAAGACAGCTTTCAAAGAACAAGCTGACTTCCTCTGCATTTTCCATGTTTCAGGCTGTCATTTTCTTTTGCTTCTTAGTTAAAGAGCCAGGAAATCAGAATATGGTAAAAGGAGAATAAGCTCCCTCACTGAGCCATGGGTTATTCCCAGAGTTTTGTTTCATGGAAATTGCCTTTTCCAGCCTTTACCACAAAGAATCACACAGAGAATTAACAAAAAAAGGTTACCCTGGACCTGGGGTTGCTCTCCAAACCTTCAAGAGCAACCTGTCTCTCAGTGTTGGTGACTATCTGTCCCTGATTCATTGGCAGACTACAAATCAACTCGTATGTCTAACTGTATCCACCCCTTTGAAGGAAAAAGTTCCTCTCAAGATGCTCATGTAGAACCACCAACTGCTTCCAAGCATCCAACCTCTTAGGACAGTCAGTCACACAGGTAATAGATGAGCAGACAGGCTTGGTTTAAATGGTCAAGGCCTTATGCCTTTGAGATTCATGACTTCCTTTTGTCTGAGAAGAAATATTGAACTTCTTTGTCAACCTGAAAAAGTGGATAAATTCTGGTTCATGCTGGATGCGTGACCTTCGGAGTCATGCCTCATACTACATTTCAAACAGATGTGTCAGTCAAAGCTTGAGGATTCCATCCCCAGAACTACAGAAATGAAATAAAAATGAAAAGGCCATCTGATTTTTTAAAATAGTGGTAAAATATATGTAACACAAAATGTATCATCTTAGCCATTTTCAATGTATAGGTCAATGGTGTCAAGCTAATCAACATTGTTAACTTCTTCCTGTTGCAAAACTGGAATTCCCTATTCCCCATTAGAAATGTGTTCTTTTTCAATTTATTTTTATTTTCTGGTTATGAGTGTTTTGCCTACACATGCATATCTGGTGTCCATAGAAGCCAGAAGAAGGTGTTGGATTCCCTGGGCCTGAGTTTCACATGGTTTTGTGAGCTGCCATGTGGATTCTGGAAATTGAACTTAGGCCCTCTGGAAAAGTACCAAATGCTCTTAACCCCGGAACCATCTCTCCAATCCCAACATGATTACTTTCTACCAAGAAACTCTACCTCTTGCCATTACCCATGTTTAACCACTTTCATCTTTATCCTCCTTCTTCCATTCCCTCTTTTCTCTCTTGTGTTGTTCTCTCTCTCTCTCTCTCTCTCTCTCTCTCTCTCTCTCTCTCTCTCTCTCTCACACACACACACACACACACACACACACATACACACACACAAGTGTATGCACACAGATACAAACAACACAGTTCACATTTGTCTCTTGCTTTCTCTTTCTGACCAATTTTCCCACTGATAGAAAAAACAAAGTCCCCCAGTTCACAAATCCCCTTCCCCTAGGGACAGGCTGCTTCTCCTGACATGGTGATAGCCCACCTGGAACTCTTTATCAGGAAGGAGGCTCAGGTCCAGGAAGGTATCTAGAGGTAATCGTTTTTAACAATACCCACCAGGTTCATATCTCTTTAAGACATTATTATCCAATCAAAATGCATTTCTCCTTCCACTGGCCATGAGGAACAAAAGCAGTCCACATTCTAGTGGATCCTCAAGCTGGCTACAGGTGAGATCCATCTTTGGTACCAGAGAGGAACCCATATTTCTCCCCTTTCCTATGTTGCCAAAATAGAAAATTTTTAAAAATCAAACAAGGAGGCACACATGAGGAGAATGTTGGTGACAGTCTTGAACCGATGTTGCTCTTTTATCATAGAGAAAAGGCAGACCCAGAGTGGGAGGGATGTTCCAAGACACCCTTACATATCTTTGCATTCTTTGTTCAACAGTGTGAACTTGCCATTCCAGGGAAGCGCTCCTACCAAAAAGCTGCAATTTACTTTCTGAAAAAGACAGCAACAATAAAGATCAGTAGCATGTCAAAAGGAGAACTAACCTGTTGTCAGACATCAATCTAAGAATATGCTAGAATACAGGTCACCACTGTCCGAAAACTCCAAGGAGCCCCAAAGAAAAAATAAACTTAAAATCACAATTTTCCAAACAGTAAATGACAAATCAGATATGTGAGATAACATTAGAACATGCTAAAGGCTGACATGTTTGTCCTAGTGAGTACCTGCTATTGTCTGGACATGATAGTGCTTTTTAAGATTCAGTGTATGGAGACAACTTCAGTCAACACAATGGGACTCACTCTGTTCATTTTACTGGCAACTTTTTGCTCACTATGTATAGCAGAGGCTCTAAAAAAATGTTCCCTGGGAACTTGCTCAGAATGAAAATCCTACTGAATCAGAAATTACAAATGGGACCCTGACATCTATAGGTGGAGTCTACATGTGATGTTAGTGTCTTTTCATGTTGGAGAACCATCCCTGTAAAGAAAGGAGAGAAGATACCTCTACAGAACTGGCTCCTCAACCTCAGCCTCACTGTGAAATAAATAGTCCAGAGACCCCCAATAACTTGGAGATCAAAAAGTACAGGCTGTGAACAAAATACTCTTAACCAAGCCAATCATATACTACTTGAAGCTACTCCATACCCTTCACAGAAGCCCCTGTTTGAGCTCAGCTCTTACCAACCCAACGCCCAGGAAGCTATAGGCCAAGAGCTCTCTGCTGACACATAAATGATAATGGTAAAATGAATACAGTAGCATTCTCATCTACAAGGTAGCCCAGGTATGAGATAGGCTATACTTGAAAGGTGAAATGTTGTCTGGTCTAGATATTGCCTAATTTCCAGCACCTGGAACAGGCCTGCTTCAGATGAATCATACTTGTAATTTATAAATTTAGATGAGTGTACCAAAAGACTTCCTCTGTGCCTACACAAGCATAAATGATTCACCTCACCATCTGGGCAAGCCAGTCTCAGTCCAAGAGGACAGACTTTCAGTGAACATATGTCAATAGTTTCTCATGCATCAAAAGTCCAGAGTTGATTGGAACCTTGAAGTGGATGTGGCCTTGATAGTATTCTGAATCTTCTACTATGAGGGCAAGCAACAAGGTGGACCATATGGAACTCCAAATGGGAAGCAATCCAGACTTCTTAGAATCTGGGCACCCTAAGATATTCTAACTACCTGGAAGCCTTCATAACCCTAGATGGGACTTGAAGTTACTTAGGGCTGTAATGGATGATTCATTCATCACTCACCTTTTCTAGTTTGATGTTTCTTAGAATGACACAGTTTTCAGTATTGTTTAAAGGCTTTTTGCAATTGCTGCGTGAGATCTGAACATCAATGTGGTATTCCATTTGGTCTGTGATCTGTCAATGAACAATGGTGCAATTTTAATTAAATATTTTGGTATAAATCCCAAATATTTTGGTAAACACACAAATCCATCTTATTTCATTAGGTCTACAGACCTCAATAAAGTTGAATTGGATTTTTTTCTGTGCTCTAAAGATTAGCAAAAGTGACTCTGGCCTATGTTAGAGGGACGGTGCTGGTTATAGGATATCATCAACTGCAGAGCTACACACTGGTTTGAGACTTAGTGATAAACTTATAGAGAGCTGAAAATACTGTGGAATAATAATCCTATTCATGCAATCTTTATTTAAAAATTGGAAATAAAAAGTATTCTAAACTGAAACTTTTTTAATATTTATTTTATTTTATGTGAATTGGTGTTTTGTCTTCATGTATAGCTGTGTAAGGGTGTCAGATCTTGGAATTACAGACAGTTGTCAGCTGCCATGTGGATGCTAGGAATCGAGCCCGGGTCCTCCAGAAGAACAGTCAGTGCTCTTAACCTCTGAGCCATCTCTCCAGCCCCCTCTAAACTGAAACTTTTTTAGCATCAATATGATGCCATGAGTAGAAAATTCTGCACCAGATTTTCTGCCATTGGTTGCAGTCAAGACACAAGCACATGCTATAAATATTTATTTGATGCCCATTGATTAGCCTGGCTCACTACCTGGGTCAAAAATTACTTCTGTTTACATTAATTTGACTGTTAAAGCAGAGACCCATGCTGGTCAAAGTTCTGAGATTAAATGATTCTTCCGTGATCAGCTCTAAAGAGGACTTCTGCATCACCCCTGCCAAAACTTCGGGAACTTTGTAGAAGGAAGCACAGAAGGAATGTAAGAGACAGAGGATAGGGAGGTTCTGTGATGTGTTGCCTTCTGGATAAGACACAGCTATTATGTCCTTGAACTCACAGCAATAGTAGCTACCCACACAAAACCAGCAGAAAACAAAGGCCATGGACATTCCGTTGGGAAGAGGAGAAGCTCTTTAGGCCTTACCCTCCCTGTAGAGCTAGGGACAGTTAACGGCTGATGAAAGAGGGAAATCATATACCACAGAAGAGTAGTGTCTGGTAAATTATCCTTGTTTCAATAAATAACACTGCACCCTATGCAGTTATGCAGTGGGACCAAAAACAAAAATCAAAAAACAAAACAAAACAAAATACAAAAACATAAAAAGAAGATAAGAGAGGTACTGGGAAGGAAGAGCCTAAAAATGATAATGAGAAATATGCTTTTTGTGTTCCAACCTTATATATCTATAATACATATATAATGTATATATGTACATATTTGTTGTAAAACAGCATGCAATTATTTTCAAGCTATGTGTATAAGATGTACAAGGAACATGAAGGAATTTTGTCTTTAGACTTAGAACCTATCACTAAATTATTTCCTTATGTGTATTGACATATTACAGAATCCGACATGATTTGAAATTCATCCTGTCCCCAGCATTTTGGGTGGGAGCTTCTCAATGTGTAATGGTTTTTGCAGATTTTCTTTGTTGTTGTTCTTTTATTTATTTAAAAGTTTTTTTTTTAATTTTACATACCAACCACAGTTCCCCTTCCCTCCCCTCCTCCTACTAGCTCCCAGCTTCTCCCCACCCTACCCCTCATCCACTTCCCAGACAGGATAAGGACTCCCACTGGGAGTCAATATGGTATGCATATCAAGTTGAAGCAGGACTAAACCCATCCACCACATGAAGGCTGAGCAAGATACCCCACTATAGGGAATGGGCTCAAAAAAGCCAGTTCATGCATTAGAGATAAATCCTGGTCCTACTGCCAGAGGCCCCACTATCTGCCCAAGCCACACACCGTCTTCCACATTCAGAGTGCCTAGTTCAGTCCCATGTAGGTTTCCAACTGTCAGTCCAGAGCCCATGAGCTCCCAGTAGCTCAACTGTCTCTGTGGGTTTCCACATCATGATCTTGACCCCTTTGCTTATATAATCCCTCCTCAGTCTCTTTAACTGGACTGGGAGTTTGGGCCAGAATTCTGTGCCTTTTTAAAGTTTCTGTCACTTAACTTTTCTTTTTCTCATATATTCATTGTATTTAATTCTTAGAAGTGGATGGCACAGTAGCAAATCCAGTGGAATTTTTGGAGACCAAATGCAGATGGATACTGGTTCCAAATAGTATCATTGCAAGGAAAGCTGAAGATCTGAGACATTCATGCTAAAGATTCCCACACTTTCAATGACATAAGAATGCTTTTGCTTAAAGTCCACCAATGAGTGAGTATATCCCCTACTTATGCTTCTGGGTTTGTGAAACCCCACTCAGGAGGATATTCTCCAAATCCATCCATTTGCCTACAAATTTTAGGATATCATTTTTTCTTCCTGCTGAGTAGTACTCCATTGTGTAGATGTACCACAGTTTGTTAATCCATTCTTCAGTTGAGGGGCATCTAGGTTGTTTCCAGGTTCTTGCTATTATGAATAATGCTGTTATAAACATAGTTGAGCTAATGCTTTTGAGGTGCAAATGTGCATCTTTAGGGTATATACCCAATAGTGGTATTGCTAGATCCTTGGGGAAATTGATTACCAGTTTTGTGAGAAACCACCATACTGCATTTCAGAGTGACTGAACAAGCTTACACTCCCATCTATAATGCTCTTGCTCCGCATCCTCTCCAGCATAGGCTGTCATCTGTGACTTCTATCTTAGCCAATCTGACAGGTGTAAGGTGGTATCTCAAAGTTGCTTTGATTTGCATTTCTCTGATGGCTAAAGATATTGAGCATTTTTTCAAATGCCTTTCAGCCATTCATAATTATTATGATGAAAATTCCCTTTTTAGTTCTGAACCCCATTTTTAATTGGGTTATTTAGGGTTTGGAGGCTCTAGTTTCTTGAGTTCTTTATATATTTTAGAGAACAGTCCTCTGTCACTTATAGGGTTGGTGCAGATCTTTTCCCATTCTGTAGGCTGTCCTTTTGTCTTATTGACTGTGTCCTTGGCTTTACAGAAGCTTCACAGTTTTGTTGTTCTTAGTGTCTGTGCTACTGGTGTTATATTTAGGAAGTAGTCGCCTTTGCCAATTCGTTGGAGGGTATTTCCCACTTTTCTTTCTACCAAGTTCAGTGTAGCTAGGTTTATGTTGACATCTTTGATCCATTTGGATTTGAGTCTTGTGCATGGTAATAGGCTTGGATCTATTTACATTTTTCTACATATTGCTATCCAGTTATGCCAACACCATTTGTTGAAGATACTATCTTTTTTCCAATGAATATTTTTTTACTTCTTTGTCAAAAATCAGATGTAGTAAGATTATTTTGGTGTATTGTAAATATTTGTCCCTCCTACTCTTTTAATAAAAAGCTGATTGGCCAGATACTGACAGGAAGTGTAGGCAGGGCTACCAGACTAAGAAAATTCTGAGAACAGGAAGAACAGAGAAAGATGCCAGAGAGATGGATGAGTCACCAGCAGAAGCAGAGGAAAGAAGCTGAAATGCTGCTGTAAGAAAAGGTACGGAGTCACATGGCTGAAAAAGATAAGAATATGCCTGAGCCCTAGGCTGATCAGCATAAAACTAAAGTAAGCAACTGTGTGTTTCTGTGGGTCTATGTGTCAGTAGGTCTAAGTGACTGCAGGGCTGCAGGACAGCGAGTCAGAACCTCAGGGCTAGGCCCCAAAGTCCAGGCTAGAAATATAATACAGCAAGGCTATAATTTTAAAGTCTCTGCAGAGGGGGAAGAACTTGGTGATTCTTCAGTCCTCCAGAATAAGGCTGTCACTCCCTTTTTATTTTTAAGTACACAAAGGCACAGAAATGTTGTGTGTGTATCTAACAGTTGATTCAGGTTTATAAAGAAAAATTTCTCTGCTCAACAGGCTCACCAATCTACCATCTCTACAAAGCCAGCTAGGAAAGGATGCTGTTTTTAAATTTCAAATTTGGGAGCTAGGAACATAGCACAGTAGCAGAAGGCATGGATAAACATCATGAAGATCCTTGTCCAACCACAATAACAACAACAAGAAAAAAGAAAGAGAGAAAGAGAGAAAGAAGGAAGGGAGGAAGGAAGGAAGCAAGGAAAAAAGAAGAGGCAGGGGAGGGAGGAAGGGAGAGACAGGAAGAGAGAGAAAAAAGAAGGAAAGAAAGAAAGAAAAAGAAACAACCTTGCAACTCAAATTTGATCATAGGAATTCTAAGCACCTTCTGACCTAAATATTTTTGTGTTCCTAAAACCAACTGAAGATCTTGGCCGTCCTTTAAACCCAAATATGGCATGGTTCCATGCTGACAGCCTTACAGAAGGAATCTAGAATGCCTGGCTGCACTCTCTCACCCTCAAATCCCTGGTCCTTCCTGCCATCCTCTTGCAGCAGATGCTCTCAGTATTGTTTCCAAACATAGTGTCAGCTTCTGTGA
Source organism: Sigmodon hispidus (assembly GCA_004025045.1). Taxonomy (NCBI): domain Eukaryota; kingdom Metazoa; phylum Chordata; class Mammalia; order Rodentia; family Cricetidae; genus Sigmodon; species Sigmodon hispidus. The sequence goes on along the minus strand of PVIH01022610.1, from coordinate 11,629 downwards.
TTCTTGCCTGAGACTTCCCACTTCCATCAGGAACCAATGGCTTCTAGACCAGCTCTTAGCCATGGGCAGAAGGAAGCTGGTATATAAATAGTCCAACCACCCACAGGTGGCCCAGCTTAATTGCACACTGTATGTCTTCCCAAGGTCAAGAAGACCAATTCTGTCAGTCTCACTAACTCACTCTTGGGTCAGTCATCTTCCATGGACAAGTCTCCTTTTTCTTCTACCTTCCCAGGACCTCCTGGGATAGCCTCCAAAATACACCACCTGCCCTTGAATCCTCCCATGATGATCTGCTTCTGGGAGAACTCACCTCCCAACAGCCTCCCCCACAGAATTAATTCCTGCTCTGACTTCAAGCCTTTTCTTCAAGGTCACTTTGAGCCAGTGATAGTTTATGCCAGCACTAAGTACTGGTATCATCTGGAAGAGCTGAACACCTCCGGAGACTGGGACACCACTTAAAGACTCATGTTTTATTAGTTGATTTGGTGGTCTTTGGTAGGGCATTTATACTTTCTACATGTGGAAAACATTGGTTAATGGAGATTTTTTTCCCCTGACATTGTGCTCCTCTATTCTGTACCAAAACACAAAATAGACAGAATTCTAATTCCTGGCTGAGGGTTTTTCTTTCCAGTTGAACTTCTGGCTCTCTACCATCTGAGGAATGCTATTGATTTCACCATTCCACCTGCAGTATCTAAGACAAAAATGGCTTATGAGAAATTTACTACTAATAACTTGCACGTGATACCTGAGCACCAAAGAAAGGAAATGGGAGGCTATAAAACAGATATTGTGGAGTATGAACAATCAATAATAATACTACATCATTAGCATTATGTCCTAGAAATACAATGTTTATGACGTTTTCCTGAGACATAGGGACATGAATTCTGATAACAGTGACACAGTTGTTGAAAACTTCTCCAATTCAGTCACACCACCAACCAACTGATGATTCAATTCTCAATTCCTGGATTGCAACATTGGTTGTGGGGAGGTTATACTAAAGAGATCAATAAGCACTGTGTTGCAAACTCAGGGAAACACTATGGGATTCCATGTAAACCATGTTCTTTAGAGCTGGGCAATGCATGCTCTGTGAAAAGGCACACACCTTTATGATAAAGTCAGAATGTCTTCACTTCTACTAAGTGCACATGGAGTGAACACATTAGCACACACAGCTCAGTAGCTCAAAGCACACAGCCCTCTTATAGAGGCCCTGACTTCAGCTCCCAGAACCCATGAGTGTCTCACAACTGCCTTAACTCCAGATTCAGAGGGTCCAGCGTCCTCTTCTGCCCACCATAGGCAACTTTACCCTCCCCAAACACAGATATGGATGCACATAATTAAAATATAAATTTAAAAATTCAAATTATATAATACAGGGCACTCTAGTAATTTATCAAATAGACAGTTAAAAGTCTTTCTGTATAACCCCACATTCCCTGTTTTGTGGAGCTCTTGTCTATGGCACCATTATTGCAAAATATTCCTGGCACTTCATTTTTCTCCTTATCTCAAAAAGCACAAGAACATTCAATTTGCAGTTCAGAGTTAATGAGTTAATATGAGTAGACTAGAATCTGAGCTCAGGATGTGTGGAAAGTACCATGTGAGTATATTGCTTATGTCACTGTATGTGCATAATAAGTCACAGATTTAGGATTGTACTACTGCCTTTTATTCTCACTCATCTACTTTCTCACCCTGGCTTCCATATAAATTTCCTGCCTGAACAGAACTTTCTTACCTGAAGCTTGGCATGCAGTGTCTTTTCCACGAGGAAGACATACTTGTCCTCACTTTCCTTGTTGTATTCTTTCATAGCAAACCATACACACTGCCTCACATTGACGTTTGAGGTATTGATGGATTCAAAGTATCTCAATACCTCGACTTTATTCTTAGGTTGACCAGCATTGACTGCCAGAGCTACTGGAAGGATGAGCATGAAGAGCCACAAATGTTTTGTCATGGTCCCTCAGTCAAAAGGCACAAGAAGTGTGTCCTCCACGACTTCTTGAAGCTTGAGCTGCAGTGAAGCGGCCACAAATGCTGCTGTCGGTCTGTCAAACTAAATAATACAGAGAGAAAAGTTCTCTGAAGACTGATGATTGGTGGGGCCATGGGTATTGTTCAGAGGGTTAAGGCACTTGCTGCTGAACCTGAAGACCTGAGTTTAGTCCTGGGTCTCACATGGTGGAAGAAGAGAAGCAACCCATGCAAGTTGTCCTCTAACTTCAAAATGCATAATGTGACATGTGTAATGCATGAGTGCATGTGCGTATGCATGCGTGTGTACACACACACACACACACACACACACACACACATACACAAACACACAATATTTTTAATATATTGATTATAGGGCTGGGGAGATCCCTTAGTGAGTAAAAGCACTTGCAGTAAGGCTTGAGGAATAGCTAGCGGTTCAAATCCCCAGTAATCGCATAAATGCAGAGTGGGTGTCATGGCCCGTTTATAAGTCCAGCATACTGGAGGCAAACAGAACATCAAGATTACTAACTAGACTAGTCAAATTCTTGAGCTCTGATTTCAAATGAGAGATCCTGCCTCAATACATAAGGTGGAGAGTGAGATAATATCTGATGTCAGCCTCTTTCCTCCACACACATAAGCACACAGGTGCATGAGTAACACACATAAGCATGCATATATATACACATGTGTGAATACCACACTCTCATATACATGCAAAACATCATTATTATATTTACTTGGGAGCAGCAGAGCTTTTCAATAGAAAAATATGTTCCTTAAGAAACAATGAGCATATTCAAGGAGGCCAAAACAAGAAATGTTTAAAAGCAACATGAAGAGGATTCTATCAGACTTTGGAAATGAAGCTGTAGTTGCAAGAATCACTAATGAAGACAGCATCAGTCCAAGGTTAGATGCACAAGAGTGGGCAGCTGTTCTTGCAGGTCTATCTTATTAAAGTTTGAATGACTTTTGTGCAAGATTATGGTCCTGGCAGTTGAGAACTGTTTTTGTTATCAGGCATACAGTACAAGGTCAGCGTCCTCGCCAGAGCTACAGCTTTATGTTTCATTTATGTATCTGGCTAAGGCTCAACAAAATGACTCTATTTGGCTTCTGATAAATTTTTTTCAGTTCAAGGATCTTACAAGAACTCACCTTCTCAGGATCAGGATAGCTGGATTCAAGACACTACTCTTTGGGATCTCTAAAAACCAACTTTCTTGTCTAAAAAAATTTACCAGTAGTACCCCCAGTTAAAGGGCCTCTGATACTGGCCTTTGCCTCTTGCTTTTATCCTGGGTACAATCCGTTCATCTAAAGAAACATTCCCTCCAAGGAGATCCTAACATTTTTTTATGGTCACATGCTTGCTACCACCTACTGTGTCTTGTAAGCTATAACTATAAAGCTGGTGTGCCCCAATGTTCTCTGGCCCTACCCTTCTATGACTGCCCAACCTGCTCGTCCTGCTGGGCTCCTTCTTCACTCTGGCCACTCCAGCTTGTGGTTCTTCTGGGTCTCTGGTGCTCTCAACTCACACCTATGTCCTGACCTTGAGACCCAGTCCCTACAGGGTCTTATGCTTTGTGATGCAATATAGCACCTATGACCTATATGACTGTACCTCATAGCAGTACCCATAACCTGTTCAGCCTCTAGCTTTTGACTCCAAGCAGCTCAAAGGGCTGGAGATAGCAGGCCTTGGAGAATTCATATGTCCACTTGTGCCTGTCTATCAGATGCCCATCGGCTCTGTGTGCTTAAGCCAATGCATTTCCCTCCACTGTTCAAAACTGGGCCTGAGAGGAAGGAGGCAGGCTGCACATGTGTGATCTTGTAGATTCTACTTTTCTGTGAAGGTCTCAAATTCATGTCTAACAAATTCCTGGAGGGGCAGCAAAGTGAGTATGTCCCCAAGCTGCAAAGATTGAGTCTTGACCAGGCCTTATAAGCAGCTTGTAAAACACTATTTTTAAACTTTCTTCCATTGGATTATATGATGTCTTCTTATTCTCTGCTGTGGCCAAGAGTACTGTTGTGAATGTTTCTTAAGTATTTTTGAGAATTCACACAAAGAGCTAGATGGGGAATTGTTTATAAGAGCTGCACAAAAATACTAATTTACTATTCATTGCCAACTCTAATCACTAAAAATGTATCAATGTGTTTTAATATTTTACTCCATATAAAAATCACATGTGGAGCTGGAGAGCTCTCAGCAGTTAAGAGAACTTGTTCTTGAGGTTCAGTTCCCATAACCCACAAAGTGACTAAACTCCAACACTAATCCCAAGGGATCCAACACCCTCTTCTGACCTCAGACACCGGGCACATATATAGTGCACACATTCAGGCAAAATACTCAAACACATAAAATAATAAAAGTAATAATGCTAAAAGAATTGAAGCACTTAGGGAAGTTTTGGTACCCCAGGTCACACTTCACCAATAAAATTACAGGACCTGCGAGTCAGAAAATTAGTTTTTACATTTCCCTAGTGGAGCCAGTGTGCTGTCAACTTTGAGAACTAGTTTTGTGCACCTTATTTCAGAGCTGTTAATGTGAACTCAAAGTCCCTGCAGACCCTGTTCGAATGTGATCACTAATTTATGGATCAGGCGTCAGGTCTGAGAGTCTGCATTTCAGATCACAATTTGAGTAGGGAGATACTGAGTTGTGACAATCTGCAACCTCTTACCTTCAACCTAATATGCTTTCTTGGTAGTCTGGAAGAACAATTATTGACTTGATTTCTCCTGTGTCATTTGTATTATTCCCAAGGATAGGCATATTTCTCACAGAATATCATCTGCTAATATCACATTCATTTAAGCTATATTCTGAGTGCCATCTTTGTCCTTTATAGATTAATCTCAAGAACCATAGAGGAATTAATAGAACAATGAACGTTTGGCATTTAAATATACAGAATAAGTCTGTTATCCAACATGCTTTCCATCTTGTGATTTTATTTGTACTTTTTGTTATTTTTTTCCATTAGAACCTAAAGTTTTCAATAGTATTTATTTTTGAAAATCTTATTATGCCTAGAATGCATTTTGATCTTATCCACCTTCACTACATCCTTTCAACTACTCTGAAACTCATCAATCTTTCTCCCTCCCAACTTCATGTCATATTATATCATTATTATCATCATTATTAACCCCCTGAGTCCATTTGGTGCTAATCATATTTCAACTGATGTAAGGCCATCCACTGGGACATAGGCAACCTGCCAATAGACATATCCCCATAGAAAACTTAAAATTTTTATGTGAACAAATTTTTCTGCCTCTTTTGTGTAGCTTCTAGCTTTCGTGACATTTATTAAACTGTCTTCTTTACTTAAAAAATCAACCCTTGGTTTCATTCATATTTAAATAACATCAGATTATCAAATAAACTCTCAATAGCAACTTGGCAAAATACATTAAGCCCTTAATATCATCCATGTTATTAATATTTGTCTCCATAGTGCCAACTCATCATGAAGCAAAAATTTTACCTGACCAATGTCAACCTTAATACAATTCCTCATCTTGTGGTAAGCCTCAACCATAATTTTTTTGTTTCTACTTCATAACTGTAATTTTGAAACTGTTATAAATCATAATGTAAAGTTTTTGGAGACAAAGGTGTGCAAAAGGAGTCAATACCCACAGGTTGAGAACCACTGAACTAGACATTCAGCAAAAATCCTTAACATAGCACAGTTTACTCCAATGTTCATGTCTGGCACAGAGTCAATGCTTTCCAGATATGTTTATCTTACAGATCCATTTTGTATCTTTGACTTGCAATTCTCCATTTCTGTCCATTCCCATACAGTATGTGTGTCTTTACTACTTTTTTATTGCTGTGACAAAAACCAAGAACAAGATGCCTTATTAAAGGATGCATTTAATTTGGGGGTTGATAGGTCTAGAAGGATAGAAGTCATGATTTTCATGGTGGAAGGCATGGCAGCAGGAGAGCAGGCATAGCACTGAAGCAGTGACTGATAGCTTACATCTAATCCACAAACAGGAAGCAGAAAGAGGGAAGGAGGTGAGAGGGAAAGAGAGAGGGAATATGTGCTAACTAGGAATAACATGGGCTTTCAAAATCTACAAGCCCACTCCCAGTGACACACCTCCTCCAAAAAGCCACATCTCTTAATCCTTCCCAAACAGTTCCACCAACTGTGCACCAAGTATTCAACCCTCCCTTCCTCTAAGATCATCCCCAGATTCTAGGGAGAGAGACTCAGGATGACTCAGCGTGGAGACATCACAGTGCCCCTCTTGAGGCAGTCAGTGGTGCTGAAAGTTATATAACCTGAAATGGGACCTGAGTGGGAACAGGTTTCCGGGAGCAGGTGAGAACATTAAGACTAACTACTCTTTCATAAGCTGACATGCCCAGCCATGAGAAAATGTTTTGTTAGCAGCTATCAATATCCACAAGGGTAGAATCTCTGTTATGTTTAGTTCCAAACACATACACACACACACACACACACACACACACACACACACACACACACACACACACACCATGGCCCATCTCTAGTCATCTACAGAAGGGTCACCCACTGTCACCTAGGTCCCTGAGATGAAAGCAGAAAGGCATGCATGTAGCTACTTTCTAGAGAAATGTCTGCCTTCCTTTTCGGCATATGGATGAGGAATATGGAGAAATTGTAGAATGAATGAATGACATTCAAACATGAAATTTATACAAAATTAATAAATGAAACATTAAAATAAACAATGAACTATTTCACAGAATCTACTCAACACTGGGCACCTGCAGGTAGGGTGATAATAATGACAATAAAGTTGGCATTGCTTATTGCTGACAAAGCCATCCATGCCAAATTGACAATACAGACAACCTTAAACACTGCTCAGGGATCCAGAGTGCTCTGTGAGATGACTTTAATTGAGTTGGATCTAAATAGACCTTAGACTACAAACAGTTACCCTCAGAAGAGAGGAGACTTTGGCTACAGATGCACAGAGACCTCTGCCCCACTTAAGTCTGTACACAGGTACTGTTCAAGACGGTGAACTGAGTCATCCATGCTATACACTCCAAAAAATAAGTGCAGCGTACCTGAAAAAAAGTTACAATGCATAAGTTAGAGAAATGTAATGCATTAAGTCCATCTAGATAGTAGGGACTCAGTTTGCTCTAAACTAAGTTTCAAAATGAAAAAGAAAAGGAAGCTAAAATACATTAACCTAGAGAGAAACTCATAAAGCTCAGAGCTCCACCATACCAATGTCATAAGTTGCAACATCTCCCCACTTGAGCCCACAGTCTCCCTAAAAAGCACCCAGCCAGAGCCATCACCCATCTTGAGGCACTCTGTCCTCACAGCTTTCCTAATATGATGATAGAGGAACTTCTACCCCTCCCCCAAGGGGTCCTGGAAATCAGGAAATTGCTTCATAAATGATCTGTTTGGAAACTTCCCAAAAGAATAGCCACACAAACTCACCCCATGTGAGGCTACATGAAGGCTGTTAGTTGAAAAATGAGACCACACCCTGATAGAGCCCCCTGATGCATAACCATCCACTAGGTCCAAGATCACATAGATCACATGTCAGCTATAGGACAAGGATGCCATCAGGGATCACCCTTAAGACTCTAAAGGGAAAGCCTGAGTAAACAAACAAACTAAACAATTCTTATCCTCTCTTAAAAATAATTAACAATGGAAGACTGATGACTAAAGGCAAAGCATGATCTTCCTGGACCTTCCAAAGTCTCTGAGGGCATAGGGATGGAACCACAGGGCAGACTACATGTTGAGGCCACATGGGCATCTGCAGTCCAAAGGCTGCCCCAGCACTGAGAGATAGGCTCTGCCTGCTTAAGATGATCCTGTTCCGCATTCTTTCCCCAAAGATTGCTGATAGAAGGGTTAATTTATTCTCAAACCTTTTTCTCTCCGTGGCCTTCCTGCAATGGGCAATTGTCAATGTCTTCACTATGTTTCTCACAAATTGTACGGCCCATCTCCATGTCTATCATATATATGAATGTATGTAACTGTCAATAAAAAAATGTAAAACTGTTAGAAAACATTTTGTTGGAATAAGTGAAAGAGACGTCACTATAAAAGCAAGCAGTTTGTGGAGCCTTTGTCAGTGGGACTAGGATTTATCCCTAGTGGATTAATTGGCTTTTTGGAGCCTATTCCCTATAGACGGATACCTTGCTCAGTCTTGATATAGGAAGGAGGGGACTGGTCTTGCCTTAACTTGAAATGCCAGACTTTGTTGACTCCCCAATGAGAGGCCTTAACCTGTCTGGGAATGAATGGGGAGAGTGGGGGGAGTAGAACTGAGCGGTGAACTGGAGGAGGAGAGGAAAGTAGGACTGTGGTTGGTGTGTAAACTGAAAAAAAAAAAAAAAGCTTTTAAGTTAAGAAAAAGCAAGCAGAAAAACGTAAAGTTTAAACAAACAGCAATAAATAGCACATAGCACATACAATCTAGTTTCTCTGTGTTTTATGGGTAAGGGGATGTCTACTGTAAGTTTTTTCTTTGTTGCTGTCCATATAGCCCAAGATGGCATGGAACTTTTAATTTTACTGTTCTTGGCATCATAAATGCTAAGCTTGCAGGCATGTCCTTCCACAGCCTCTTTTAAATCTTTTTTTTTTCATTTTTTTAATTCTCCACCAAAAAAAAGATATGTCCATTTACCCAGGGATATAGTTCAGTTGGAAACTGTGTGCTCAGCATATTCAAAGAACAAAGTTTGATCCCCAAAGCTCTCAAATATCTAGTAAGTACAACTAGGGTTAGCACTGAGCCTCTCCTCAGTCCTATTTCCACTGGTAAATACCCAGAAGTATTACTGACAGGGTGGTGAATATCCAGGGTGCCACATAGCCACACAATCAAGTCCACAGCAAAGAACCTGTGCATACAGTCACCCACATGACACTGTAACAATTATCCAATGTCCATCTAGGCAGCATCAGAGGTCCTTGCTGAGTGAATGAGTCCTTGATCCAGAGTAAAACCCTGGGAAAATAGCCTGTCATGAGCAGGTAGCATAGACAACATGCAAGTCCCTTTAAGTTGTATCTTTCATGTAGGTGCTGACTACACAGAGCACTCCCCTTGCAAGTACTTAAGTGAAGTGGCTATCAAGAATCCCAAGCCATATATATTCTCAGCACCTATCAGAATCCTATACAGGGTAGTTCCTTAAGCAGAGGTGTCCATTCAGATTGCTTCGTTCCTTCCTCAAACCCTCTTGTTCTGGTTTTGCTGTTGTTTGCTTGTTTATTTGACAGTGTTCCTGGCCATTTCATTCAGAAAAATAAAATAAAATTCCTCCTGGGTCACTCCATGACACCATTCACTTTTCAAGGCTCTGGAGCTTCTTGTTGCCTTTGGGGTGGGGGGGAATGCTAGTTCTCCTTGGGGGAAGGAGAGAGAAGGGGGTGCATTTAACCTCTCAGACTCTGGAAACTAATTGAAATAAATAAGTTCAATTTATTGAACAAGAGGCAAGCTTTATATGGCCTCTGCCCAGCCAGGGGGAAGGGCTTTACTTTGCTGGTGTTTGTTGCTGTGACTGCAACAGTTATTTTATTCTGGTCCAGGTCATCTTACATTAGGACTTCGCCTCTGTTGCCAAAGTCCCCAGGCAGACCCCAAGCTGGCTTGTGAGAAAGTGCTCCTTTAAGGGCCTCCTATGGCTATGAGGAAGTGCTATGAGCACGTGTTTTAAGGTGCCAGTTATAACCAGTTTGAGCTGGATGAGACGAGGCTGGCCCCCAGGCCCTTAGAAGCCTCTAGGCCTATACATCCCACATATAAACTGTCCATTGTCAGTGTGGACCACTATACACAATAAGCCTCCGGTGAAAAGCTCCATGGTTCACAGGAGGGGAAACACCAGGGGATTCCTAGTGCTCCCTGATTGGCATCCTTATTGCTAAACCACCCTTCTGCAGTCCTGCATCTCAGTATTTCCTGCCCTAAGACACAAGTCATAGAGCACAGTATCTCCTTCCAGGAGGCTCATGTCTCCTGAGTACATTTGGTTCATCCTCCTTTGGGGGGCGGTAATCTGTAAATACCTACACTTCCCACTCACCCACAGCATCATCACATTCTTACTTTCTTCAGCTCCCAGGATCCTGTGTCACAGCACTCATCCTACATAAACTACTACTTTACTCATGGATTTGGGGACATTTTACCTGTGTCTTCACCCACCCATCAAAGAAGTCAGAAAGAATGGGTCCCTGTCTTGTTCCGTGGCTGGCTGCCTGCCTGCCTGCAAGTCACCTCAGCAGTGATGTTGATGGTCCAGGGTACCCAGCATACATCCCCACCTTGCTGAGTAATGCCCAGCTCATCCAGCTCCCCAAGAGAACCTGTCACCCTGCCACACTTGCTATCAATTGTCTACTGTGTGGGGATTTGCTTCTTCTTGTTTCTGTACCTGTAACTCATCACCTATCTCTCCGCTGTTCTAGCTTCTGTCAGCCCTGATTTGATTCCCCTCATCCTGAACTCACATTGGGACACTGATACCTCACTTCTACCTTGCTTTTGAGAGGCTACATTCACTTTAAAATAAGCCTAAATTCTGAGTTTTTCAAGCACTATTGTTTTTTCTTTTTAACATTCGCCAAATAAAAGCCTTGGTTTCAATTTACTGCCAACCCAGAAGTTCCCCAGCCCTGCCAGGTACTGGAATGCATGCCAGCACTGCACAGGAAGCAGGCTACTCACCTTACGCTGACCTCTCCGGACTCTCAGGAACTTGTAGGCAAAATTATCGTCCTGGTTTTCATTAAAGTGGAACACAATATACTCTGCAGAAATGCCCAAAGAATTATCATTCTTGCTGACTTTTATAAATTTGAAGCTGCAGTCATGAATCCCCAGCACAATGAGCCCCACAAGCAAGAATGCCTTCCACAACATGGCTGTCTTCAGTGTCAGCACTGGGAGTTGAGGGAGGACACATGGGTAGAGTGGAAGCAGGCGCAGCTGCAGATGGCGAGGGCATCGCGCATGGCCCCGCCCACTAGAGGCCCTGTGGTGCTGAAATCCTGATTTTGACAAAGGTATTTGGCTAGTGTCATCTCTACCCATCCTCTTCATCCCTCCGTTCATCTGAAAGCAGAAGGCAGAAGAGGAGGAGGTCACATTTTCTACACCTTGGTGACATAAGCCACAAACTTGTGGGCATTCATGCAGCATAAACTTTGCCTGCACTTTCCCAAACCTGCTTCCCCAGCCCAAGCCTGCCCTGATAAGAACTGATAGGAAGTTTGGGATTGTAAATCCAACTGGCTTATTCTTACTGCACTGAATTCCAAAACTGGCAGAGCCACAAAAACTCTCATAAGGTAAGATAAGTCTTAAGTATTGGGAGTTAAGAATCAAATGCTCGGGGGCTGGAGAGATGGCTCAGTGGTTAAGAGCACCGTCTGCTCTTCCAGGGGACCCGGGTTCGATTCCCAGCACCCACATGGCAGCTAACAACTGTCTGTAGTTCCAGTTCCAGGCAAACACCAAGGCAAATAAATAAGTAAATAAATAAAGTTTTAAAAAAAAAAAAAAAAAAAAAAAAAAA
>PVIH01022609.1:0-17531 GCA_004025045.1 Sigmodon hispidus | reverse complement strand
CTAGATGTCCCTCAACTGAAGAATAGATTAACAAACTGTGGTACATCTACACAATGGAATACTACTCAGCAGTAAGAAAAAATGATATCCTAAAATTTGCAGGTAGATGGATGGATTTGGAGACTATCCTCCTGAGTGAGGTATCACAAACTCAGAAAGATAAGCAGGGGATGTACTCACTCATTAGTGGTCTCTAAACAAACAAACAAAAAAAAATAGCCAAGCATGCCCAAGCTGCAAGTCACAACCACTGAACAGCTTGGGATCAGAAACACCCTGGACTGACCCTTCGGATCCCACTCCACCTATAGGAACACCTGACTCACTCTTGAGGGAGGGGGGACAAAACTGGATTTGCCAGGAGTGGAAACTGAACTAAGCATTATTGAGTAAGTGGGACCATGGGACTGTCTGCTGCCTGCCCAGGGAGGGGATGGGGAGTTGTGGAGAATAAATAATGACTTGATGTGTCGGGAGGGGGAAGGGACCTTGAATCAGGATATACAGGGATAGAAAAAAACATTCAGAGGTAAAGCTGAACACAAAGTAATTTCATGTGTAGCAAACTTATTTGCATAATCACCCTTGATAAGTCATGCTTATGATTTTTATTTTCTTTATAGTTATTGTTAACTTATCAGCATTTTAAATTCATTTTACTGTTTTTCTTGATAAATACAAAATAAATAAAGAAAAAATATCCAACACCCCTTTATAATAATAGTATTGGGGAGATGAGGGATAAAAGAGACACAATATATTTAATAAAAGTAACATGTAGCACCAATTCAGATTGTACAAAAAAGAGACTCTGAGCCAAATATCAGGGGAGGGCTGAAATATCAGAGAGAGAAAACACAACAGTTAATTCTCACTCAGCTCTCTTGCAACTTCCTCAGCCTTGCTCCTGGTTGCTTCTGCCTCTGCTGGGTTCCTAAGAGGCCTTATATACCCTTATCAGCTGTATCTCATCCAAGTTATGATTAAGGGTGTGAACTACTATATTTTGTAGCTAGCATTGAACTCACAGAAACAGAAAGAGTTCTGTCTCTGGAGTTATGGGATTAAGGGTGTAGGTCACCACTTCTGGCTTTCTCTGTGCTGGGACTAAAGGTGTGTGCTATTGAATCCCAGCTGTTTGTCCTTGTACTCAAGGATCAAGAAATTCCTGAGCTGTCTGCCTAGGTTTTGACTGTGTGCTGTCTGTCCAATATATTTGAAATATATCACCACAGTAACATATAGCAAACCAATAGTTAATGTCAAGTAAAATGGGCAGATACTCAAAGAAATTTCACTAAAATCAGGAACAAAATAAAGATGTTCACTCTCTCAATATATTTTCAATATAGAACTTAAAACTGTAGCTAGAACAATAGGAAAACTAAAGGAGATCAAAGGAACACAATGAAATGTTTTGTGATGAAAGAAGTTGGAGTATAATTATTGAAGGGTGATAAGCAATCCCAAACATTCGCCCAAAGAACTGCTATAACTGATAAACACCTTCAGTGAAGTGGCCAAATACAAAATTAACTAAATAAAATCAGTAGCTTTCTATATATAAATTATACAGGGGCTAAGAAATAAATCAACAAAACAACACCCTTCACAATAGCTACAAATAATATAAAGTATCTTGATATAACTAACCAAGCAAGTTAAAGACCTGTATGAGAAGAACTTCAAAGTTTTAAAGAAATACTTGAAGATATCAAAATATCTATGCTCCTGAATCAGTAGGATTAACATAATAAAAATGGCTGTCTTACCAAAAACAATCTACAAATTCAACTCAATTCCCATTAAAATCTCAACACAATTTCTTACAGATCCTGAAAGAACAATATTCAGTTTCATATGTAAACACAAAAATCTCAAGATAGCTAAAACAATCCTCTAAAATAAAAAAATAAACTTCCAGAAATATCACCAGCCCAGATTTCAAGCTATAATATAGATCTACGTAAGTTCCACATGGTGTTGGTATAATAGACAGGTAGATAAGTGGAATCAAATCAAAGATCCAGACATAAATCCAAATACCTATGGACATCAGACATAAGATCATATACCTATGTACACTTTATTTTAGACAAATAAGCCAAGGTTATATAATGGAAATAGTGCATTTTCAATAAATGGTGGTGGTATAACTGGATGTTGGCATGTAGGAGAATGCAAATACATACATATCTATCACTCTGCTCAAATTCCAGTCCAAGTGGATAAAAGACCTCAACATAAATCAAGTTATACTGAACCTGATAGATGAGAAATTGGAAAATAGCCTTGAATGTATTGGCACAGAAGACAACTTCATGAACAGAACATCTGTAGCAAAGCTACTAAGATCAACAATTAATAAATGGAACCTCCTGAAACTGAAAAGCTTGTATAAGGCAAATGACATTGCCAATAAGACCAAAATGACAGCATGCATAATAGGAAAAGACTCCCACATCTGACAGAAGGCTGATCTCCAAAACATATAAAGAACTCAAGAAACTAGATACCAAAAGCCCAAATAATCCAATTTAAAAATGGAGTAAAGTTTTAAACAGAGAATTCTCAATACAAGAATCTCAGATAGCAGAGAAACATTTAAATGTTCAGTAGCTTTAGCCATCAGGGAAATGCAAATAAAAACGACTCTGAGATTCTACCTTATACCTGTGAGAATGGTTAAGATCAGAAATACAAGTGACAACTCATAATGGAGAGGATTATGAGGAAACACTTCTCCATTGCTTGTGGGAGTGCAAACTCATTACAGCCACTTTGGAAATCAATATTGCAGTTTCTCAGAAATGTGGGAATCAGTCTACAGTATGATATCAGAAAACACTGAGGAAAAGGTGGAGGACAGTATAAGGATGAGTTATCTGGGCCCCTAACAGTGTCCTTAAAGGAGCAGTTCCAGAAGAGTGGGTTATATCTGAGAGTGTTTGACTTTGTTCCAGTGATCTTGTGCTGAGAGTATGATTTGAGTAATCTATGAGGGCCCTGAGGCCATATTTATTAACAACCTGACAATTTACAACCCTGCTATTGGTCCAGACACACCATCAATATGGCCATACTATTTAGTCATAAAGGTGGTCATCAATACACCATTTGTAATATGAACAAAAATGGCAAACTTCTTCATATATGATGAATGATAATTATTTCTTTGAGCTATATGTCAACATTAATTATACAAATGGGTCATATGTACATTGCTAGATATTCTGGGCTGAACACTTTATACTTACCTTGATCTTTGGTTGTTGTTGTCTTTTTATTTGTTTAATTTTTTAGGCAGTGTATATCTGTGCCTTGAACTAAGTTACTATTACTGGGAAGGCATTTACAATTCATTGATTATATAAATAGCATAGAATAAAATATCTTTTGTATAATTCAATCATGAATGTGAACAAAATTGCTATGCCATAGTTTTAACAAGGTTGAAGAGATTTAATTTTCCTCATTTAATTGAATAGTGCTATGATCTAAACAAAAGAAGAACATAAAATACAGAAATAAAGCTAAATAAACTATCATGGAGCAAGCACTGATACTGATTTCATCCTTAAAAATATACAGCAGGAGCTTAAGGAGTGGCTTGGCATTAAAGAAAGCTACTGTTATTCCAAGAAATCTGATTTCAGTTCTCAAGACCCACATTAGATAGTTCAGAACTACCTAAAACTGAAGTTATAAGCAACCCTGGCCACCATGAGTATCTGCACACATATATCTATATGCATACACATAACAGCATGCAGACGAAGACATACGTATGTAAATGAAAATAGTAATTATCCTAAAATATATACTATACTTCATCATTTTATTTCTTTGACTTTTAGTTGACTCAACTGAGTATTACCAAATATATTAACCTAATTATGACTGTTTTGTAAAATGAGAATAATGCAGGGAGGCAGTCCTGTGGAGATAGCTTTTTTTCAATATGCATTATAAATGGGAAACTTAGATTTTGAGTATTTAATTTATGTTGTTAGGTTTCATTTTGTTGTTGTGTGTATGGAACCCAGGTCTTTGACCATATTACTTGAATGATTTATTCTAGACCTATATAACAACCACAGATCATGGTCTTAAATACTACCTAGAATTTTATAGTATAGGCATTTCTGTCATGAACATAATTTTTACAATAAAAATAATAAGATTTTATAAAATGTTGCCAAACTGTGGAGTTATTGCTCATATCTATAATCCTAATTACCAGGAGGCAGAAGTAGGGTGGAAACATTCAAAGGCAACATAGTCTATGTAGCATGTTCTAAACTAAGTAACATTGCCTCAAAAATAAAACCCTGAATATATCAGCATTAATAAAATAAACAGTATCAAATAATCAAGGATTACCTGATTCTGGTGTATACATACAGTCTACATTTAGAATATACTAACCTGAAGGAAATCCTTATACTGAAACACTTAGCACTTGTCAAATAGATGATTGGAGAACCTGGAAAAACATCCAATGTGAAGTTAGTTAAATACTGAGCCAAGAGTAAGTAGATAACCCATCTTGATAGTTATTTTTTGTTTATTTACTTCAGCAATTAAAAAAATAAAGAATATAAACTAAGATGCAACTGAATACTAGCAACAATAGTGATTTTTTTCTTCCTTTTTTGTTTAAGGGTTAAACAACACCAGTGTTTTTGATGTTAATTTTTTACATGTTCTCGCTATATATATGAGACTTCCCTTGTAAACACTGCTGTTCCTCTCATCATTGAGTCAATTCACTCACTTCTGTCTTTCAAGTTCTGAGATTATGAGCATGAGCCATTATATATAACTTGTGTGAGTTTTTTTTCTCATTGTTTAAAGTGCTGGGGATGAAACTCAGGCCCAGGTATATGCTAAAAAAATGATCTACTACTGATTTAAACACTGGCCTCCCAAAAGTGGGTTTTATGGGCCTTACTGTCAGGCAACCTTTATGCCTTCTTGGAGTCCTAGAAAGAAATTTTAAGATATAGATGTCAGAAGCCAACTCATCTACAAATTTAGTAGCATATGTCTCCCAGAAGAAAATCTAAAAGAATCTCTCATTTTTTCAAAGAAAAAACTGTTTGGATGCAGCCCAATTTTACCATTTAATAATCCTTTGTTTGCCCCAAAGTTTCCCTTATTTATGACTCCTAAAGACAAAAGACAGTCCCTTGGGTGCTAATACAAGAAGATGTGCCAACAGTACTGAAAAGTAGCAGCAGATAAATTGATGAAGACACATGGTAGAAGGAAGAAAGAAAATATATTTAAGGATATTTTCCCTAACTCAACCAAAGGGAGATTTCTAAGATTGAGACACGGGTAGAAGAGATGCTACTATGAACCTGAGACCTGCCCTGAGTGGTGAAGTAAAAAGTCTATACTTGAAGACTGGTAAATGGCAGTTGTGGGTTCAGATAAAGAAAAAGTGAAGCAGGGGAGGATACCAAAGTCAGTCAGTAGAGAATATTGAGGGTCTCTTAGTTTCCAGGAGGAGTATCATTGACAAAGGCATAGAGTGAAGAATCCTGTAGCAAAATTCCTGAAATTATGTCTATGAAACATAGAACAATTAGAGTATAGTTTTAAAAAATATACTTTTAGATGATAATACTGAACAAATTATTTTCTTGTATTAGAGGCCTAAGGTGAGCATCCAGGCACGCTAATAAGCTCTTTATCAAGCAACTATATCCCTAGCTTTAGAAAATCTGAGACTGGGTTTATCAAATGCCCCCCAAATTTCCTTGAAGTCCTTGTGTGCTCCAGGGAAGACCTATTTGTTGTTTGGTTGTTTCTTTGCTCATTATGAGACAAGCCCTCTCTCTGGGCCAATTGGCTTCAGACTCATTGTATAGCCCAGATTGGAATATGCTTGTTTGCTTACAACTGGTTTACAACTTCCCTATGCTTGCTTACAGCTGACTGGTACAAGTTATTTATGAGAACAGTGCTTTGCAAAACTATAAAGATCTTAATTAAATTCTCAGGCTTCATTTGAGATCTGTTAGGTGGGCCAAGTAATATAACGTAGAACTTGCCCTTAGGGGAAAAGCTTTCAGAGAAGTCATTTTGTGCTCAACTGACATCAGCTAATCCAGCAAGCTGGCTGTGCATTCCAGGCCTGGTTTTTCTTACAAAAATTCCCCAAAGACATCTAAGTGACAGGGGCCATGTGCACACTCACGTGAGAAACAGGTAAGAGAGTTAAAGCACACTAGAGCACATCTTAGAGGAGCAGAGGAAGGGATGAGAGAACAAGGAGGACTGTCCAGAGCACTATAGCATTATTGAAACTTGAGTGGATTTCCAGATGACTTTCTCAGAATGTAGGAAAAGTCCCTCTGGGATGAGGTCTATGGTAAATGATTTGAAGCTTTCAGAGAATGTTTAACTTCAGTATAGAGCATCACTTGTAGGGGACAGCAGAGGGCAAAAGAAAGCTGTGATCTGGTCTTATTATTTAGATTACAGATGAGGGAATAGGCGTATATACCTATATAAAAACATACATGCAGACACAAGTTTAATTTGAAGAGGCAAGATCTATTTTCAGTCATAAATATTACATAACAATGAGTATTTTATAACTGTTTTGATTTAAGCATTAAAGCACATACAAACTCTTTTCTGTTTTGGCCATTATTTCCTTTTTATAGTTATTCAAGTACAGGGTGTTGGTTTTTCATGTGAGAACATAATTGGGAGCAGAGGCACAAGAAGACTTGGCTGTTGGTCTCTAAAGTCATGCCTTCCTGTAAGCCCTATTTAAAGAAGGATTCTTACCTCTGAATTGCTTTTGTTGTTGTTCTCTTTCTTGGGAGTGCTCTTCATTTTTGCTTCCCTATTTTTTATCTATAGTTTTCTCTTTCTCCTCTCTTTCCCCCTTCTGTTTTTTTTTGTTTTTTTTTTTTTTTTTTTGTTAATCTATAATGAAGTCCTTTTACATAGAAACAGCTTCTAAGTGTCTCCAGCTACCTGCCGCTCCCTTCCGTGGCATCCTCCATGAGACCTCTGCATTAATAGAAATTTACTACCATATAACCAGGCAATTTTTATTTGTACCATGCCAGATCCACACAAAATTCTAACACTGGTACTGTCGTTTTATTGGATGTGAGCCACCTTACATGGTTCTTAGGAAATGAACTTCAACCCTCTGCAAGCACAATATGCTTTCCTAACCAATAAGTCATCTGTCCAGCTCTTTCCTTTTCTATTCCTCTGAATAACCATGATCAAGAGGAACAGCAGTTGGATCCCTTCATTAGGTGAATCTGTGAATGGAAGGGCATCTGGATGAGATCTTTGAAAAACCTTTTCTAAATATTTACATTGTGATTTCCCCTCCTTAGAAATAATGAGATATAGAGAGACAGAGTGAGATCACTAATGGGAAATTAAGAAAAAAGAGATGCACAGAGATTAAGAGGCATGCTAGTATCATTACAGAGATATTGATTACATTGCATATCAATATATTCTATGAAACATTAAAATTCAAAGTCTGTAGATTTTTTATTTTGAGCATGTTACATCCTTCATATCACAATATTCTTAAAAAAGCATTAAGTTTAACCACCACAAATACAAGCATCAATGTTGATTTGTGTTTTTATTTATGGTTAAAATAGACTGAGAACAATCGAAAGAGACATGGTTGATTTATGATTACAATAAATATTATAAATATTCACATGTATGTTTATAGATTTCAGTGCATGGGCCTTGGATCTATTGGTTCAGGTATTTGGTGAAGTAAAACATCTCTGTGGTGAGTCTAGGAGTCAGAGGATATTAACCTTCTGATGGACAGACAGGACATAGAGTGGGGACAGGAAAAAAGACAAAAATCTTCAAAATCACAGATGTTAATTTCAGTTTCCTCCAGTTACATATCATCTTCTTAGCTGTCCAGAACCTCCCAAAAGAGCACCTCCAGCTAAGGGTTCAAAGATATAACATATAGCACTTTTGCAGAAACAGGTTACATCCAAATAACAACACCATGGTAAATTAAGGGCTAATTCTATAGACGATAGAAGAATATTCCTATGTATAACTCTAAGACACATAGATAACACATGGATAAAGCTTGAGGATATCATAATATGTGAAATATGCCAGTTACAAAAGAGAAAATAGCATGTTATTCCATTACAATGTCCCTAGGGTAGGCAACTCCACAGAGGTAGAAAACATATTCAACATTTTCTAGGTGCCACAACAAGGAGAAACAGGAACTGAAATTCAATAAGGGATTTGTTTCCATTGTAATAGATGGTTAATGGTGGTTGTACAATATTGTTAATGTACATATTATCAAGAAAGTATGCAGTTAAAAAGGTCATCTGCACATTTTCATGTGTATCTTTAATCCCATTACATTGACTATACAAGAAAGAAGGGAAGAGCCTTTACTGACCTTGGATTGTGTTCTCAAGTGAAATACTGATCAACAATACTTCAAAACAGGCAGATAGTTAGGCCAGCAGCCCCAGAGACACACCACTCCTCTCACCCCTCCTCTCAGGTGTGTCCTTTGGGACTCCTGACTGGATTCCCAGTCAGCCACAAGCAAGTCGTGGACAGACTGTAGTCCTCTTCCACAGTTCTGAGAATTATGTGATGTCTTCAAATTCTAACCTGCTGTGACCTCACAAATAAAGTTTTAGCAATTTGGATAAAGTGAAATCTGGTGGGCTAACTATGGCACTTTATGTATACACATACACACAGAGGCACACACATTTACATATCCATGTATATAATACAATTAATATTAGCATGTAGTTTGAGAAGCAAAGTAAATGGCTATGTGCTACAGTGGTTTTTTTGCATGTTTAATGTAAGTAATGCTTAATCCCTAGGTTTTAGTCATAGAACCAGAAAAATTTTTAATAGAAAGAGAGTAATTATAGAGAAATAAGCTATTATAGTTAAACCATACATCCTCTAGATATCACTTTCCTTTCCCAGATACCTGGCCATACTCTTCTGGAGTGTGTCTTTTGGGACAATGAACTGACAGACATCAGCTATGAATGACAGAGCACTAAGGCCCTGAAAGCAAACACCGTTCTCCCTCAGAATGTGTTTTTCAATACCAGGACACTGTTGAAGTATAGCCCCAGTGCTTTCTTGTCTTGTGACTATTTTTTTTTCCCAAGAAGACATAATTTTTTAAAATTAAGATCCACAGTACTCTCTCTTCTCCCCATATCCTTATCTCCTTCCCAGCAAGGGCAGGATGTTCCAAGGTCCCAAGGAGTCTTAGTTTGGCATCCACTCCAGGCAACTCTGATTTCCTCATCCTAATATCAAGACTGGGTTAGGTGTTCCTCTGGAGGGAATGGGCTCCAAGGTACCAGTCCAAGATGCTTTGGATCCCAAGCTTCAGTGTTTGTGGCTTGCAGCTTTGTATGTGTGTGCTTTGCCTTTTATATAAAGTCCACTAATGAGTGAGTACATACCCTGATTGTCTTTCTGAGTTTGTGATACCTCGCTTAGGGAGATATTCTCCAAATCCATCCATTTGCCTACAAAATTTAGGATATCACTTTTTCTTACTGCTGAGTAGTATTCCATTGTGTAGATGTACCACAGTTTGTTAATCCATTCTTCAGTTGAGGGGCATCTAGGTTGTTTTCAGGTTCTTGCTATTACGAATAATGCTAAGAGCACAGTTGAGCTAATAATGCCTTTGGAGTGCGAATGTACATCTTAAGGGTATATTCCCAGAAGTGGTATTGCTGGATCCTTGGGGAGATTGATTCCCCGTTTTCTGAGAAACCACCATACTGCATTCCCGAATGGTTGAACAAGTTTACACTCCCACCAACAATAGAGGAATATTCCCATTGCTCAACATCCTCTCTAGCATAGACTGTCAACTGTGTTTTTAATCTTAGCTATTCTGAAAGGTGTAAGATGGTATTTCAAAGTTGTTTTGATTTGCATTTCTCTAATGGCTAAAAATGTTGAGCACTTTTTCAAGTGCCTTTCAGCCATTTGAAATTCTTCTACTGAGAATTCTCTTTTTAATACTGAACCCCATTTTTTTAATGGGGTTATTTAAAGCTTTGGGCTCTAGTTTCTTGAGATCTCTATATATTTTAGAGATCAGTTCTCTGTCACTTGTAGGATTGGTAAAAATCTTTTCCCATTCTGTAGGCTGTCATTTTGTCTTATTGACTGTGTCCTTGACTTTACATAAGCTTCTCGGTTTCAGGAGGTCCCACTTATTGATTGTTGTTCTTAGTGGCTGTGCTACTGGTGTTATGTTTAGGAAGAGGCCATCTGTGCCAATGCATTGGAGGGTGTTTCCTTTTTTTTTTTTTAAGGAAACCAGGACATTCAGATTTTTATTGTTTCTAGTAGTCATCAATCAATTCTATTTCAGAAGATTGTTGTGATGAGAAGATCAATTATATTTGTCCTTTTAAAAAAATGTGCCTAGCATTTGAGGTTTCAAAAGAGAAATTAAACAAACATATAAACCTGTATTATGTGGCACAGAAAAGTTGGTATGTTCTAGTGACTCCAAAGACAGCTTCAGGAGTAGCTTATTTCTCCTGCACACAAACAGAGCATTTAGGTATAATTTTATTTAAGACACATCAACAAATTAGTTGGATATGAAACTAATTAATGTTTATTATGAATAAAGTCACATTTTTTATCTGTGTACATCCTTATTCAAGGTCCCTTGCCCCTCCCACACCCTCAGGTCATTCTCTCAATGAGGGTATTTCCTACTTTCTTTTCTATCAAGTTCAGAGTGGCTGGGTTTATGTTGAGGTCTTTGAACCACTTGCATTTGAGTTTTGTGCAGGGTGACAGGCTCGGATCTATTTGCATCTACACACCAGCATCCAGCTATGCTAACACCATTTGTTAAAGATACTATCTTTTTTCCATTGAATATTTTGGGCCTCTTTTATGAAGATCAGGTGTTCATAGGTTTTTGGATTAATGTCAGGATCTTCAATTCAATTCCATTGGTCTACAAGTCTGATTTTATGCCAGTACCAGGCTGTTTTTATTACTGTAGCTTCATAGTAAAACTTGAAGTCGGGGATGGTGATGCCTCCTGATGTTCTTTTGTTGAGCAAAATTGTTTTGGCAATCCTGGCTTTCCTGTTATTTCAAATAAAATTGAGTATTGTTCTTTCAAGGTCCAAAAAATATTGTGTTGGGATTTTGATGGGCAGTGCATTGAATCTGTAGATTGCTTTTGGTAGAATTGCCATTTTTACTATGTTGATCCTACCAATCCAGGAACATGGGAGAGTTTTCCATTTCCTGATATCCTCTTCAATTTTTTTCTTCAGTAATTTAAAATTTTTAACAAATAGATCTGTTACTTCCATGGTTTAGTTACTCCAAGGTATTTAATGTTATTTGTAGCTATTATAAAGGATAATATTTCACTTATTTCTTTTTCAGTCCTTTTATCTTTGGTGTATAAGAGGGTTAATGATTTTCTTTGAGTTAATCTTGTATCCTGCTATACTGCTGAAGGTGTTTATCAGCTGTAGAAGTTCTCTAGTAGAATTTTGTGTGTCAATTATATATACAATCATATCATCTGCAAATAGAGATAGCTTCACTTCTTCTTTTCCAATTTGTATCCCCTTAATCTCCTTTTATTTTCTTATTGCTTTAGCTAAAACTGGGAGAACTATATTGAACAGATAAGGGAGAAGGGACAGCTATGTCTTGTTCCTGATTTTAGTGGGATTCCTTTGAGTATTTCTCCATTTAGTTTGATGTTGACTGTTGGCTTCTTGTAAATCACCTTTTTATATTTAGGTACTTTCCCTGTATTCCTGATCTCTCCAGGACTTTTATCATGAAGGAGTGTTGAATTTTGTCAAAGGCTTTTTCAGCATCTAAGGATATACTCATGTGGGTTTTCTCCTTCAGTTTGTTTATATAATAAATGACATTTACAGTTTTTTTGTATATTGAACCATCCCTATATTTCTGAGATGAAGTCTATTTGATCTTGTACAATGATATTTTTTTATATGTTGTTGTATGCAGTTTGCCAGGTTTTTGTTCAGAATTTTTGCATCAATATTCATGAGGGAGCATGGTCTGTAATTTTCTTTCTTTGTTGCATCTTTGAGTGACTTGGGTATTAAGGTAATTGTGGCCTCATAAAAGGAGTCTGGCAATATTCCTTCAGTTTCTACTATATTAAACAGTTTGAGGAATATTGGTAGTAGTTCTTCTTTGAATGTCTGGTACTATTCTGTACTAAAATCATCTTGACCTGTCATTCTTTTTTTACTTCGGAGGGTTTTAATGACAGCTTCAATTTCCTTTGTAGTTATAGGTCTGCTTCAGTATTTAATCTGATCTTGATTTAGTTTTGGTAAGTGGTATCTATCAAGAAAGCTGTCCATTTCTTCTAGGTTTTCCATTTTTGTGGAATATAGATTTTCAAAGTATGACTTGATAGTTCTCTGGATTTTGTGGGAGGCTGTAGTTATGTCCCCATTTTCATTTCTGATTTTGTTGATTTAGATACTCTTTCTCTGCTATTTGATTAGTTTGGGTAAGGGTTTATCTATCTTGTTAACTTTCTCAAAGAACCAACTCTTAGATTCATTGATTCTTTGAATTGTTCTTTTTGTTTCAATTGTATTGGTTTCAGCTCTAAGTTTAATTATTTCCTGCTGTCTACTCCTTCTAGGTGAGTTTGCTTCTAATTGTTCTATGGTTTTCAGCTGTGCTGTTAGTGCTGTAGTGTGTGATTCCTCTAGATTTTTCATTTAGGCATCTAGTGCTACAAATTTTCCTCTTAAGACTGCTTTCAGTGTCCTATAAGTTTGGGTATGTTCTGGATTCATTTTCTTTAAACTCTAGTAAGTCTTTGATTTCTTTCTTAATGTCTTCCTTGACCCAGAAGTGGTTCAGTTGAGTGACAGTTTTCATGTTTCGTAGGATTTCTGTGATTTTTGATATTGTTGAACTCTAACTTTAGACCATGGTGGTCGGTTATGATACAAGGGATTATTTCCACTTTTTGTATCTATTGATATTTGCTTTATGACCAGTCATGTGGTCAGTTTTTGAGAAAGTCCCATGGGGTGCTAAGAAATATGTATATTCCTTTGTGTTTGGGTGGAAACTTCTGTAAATATCTATTAAATCCATTTGCATCATGACCTCTGTTAGACCCCTTATTTCTCTGTTGAGTCTCTGTCTGGTTGACCTGTCCAAGGGTGAAAGAAGGGTATTAAATTCTCCCACTATTAGTGTGTGAGAATTGATGTTGGATTTGAGCTTTAGTAGTGTTTCTTTTACATAGATAGGTATCTTTATTTTAGAGGTATGAATATTCAGGATTGAAATTTCATCTTGGTCAATTTTTCCTGAGATGTATAAGTAATGTCCATCCTGGTCTCTTTTAATTTATTTTAGTTTGAAGTCTATTTTGTTAGATATTAGAATGGCAACACTAGCTTGCTTTTTGGAGCCATTTGATTGGAAAATGTTTCCCCAACTCTTTACTCTGAGCCTGTGTCTGTCTTTGTGGTTGAGGTGTGTTTCTTGTATGTAGCAGAATGATGGTTTCTATTTTTGTATCCACCGTGTTAGGGTGTGTCTTTTTATATGTGAATTGAGCCTATTGATATTAATGGATTTTAGTGATCACTAGTAGATATTTCCTGTTATTTTTGGTGGTAGCTTGTATGTATTTCCTTTATTTGGGCTTTTCTTCAGTGAGATTATCAAATTTTTGAGGTTTCATGTGTGTATCTGGGATCCTTAGGTTGGAGTTTTCCCTCTAATACTTTCTGAAGGGTCAGATTTGTGGATAGGTATTGTTTAAATTTGACTTTGTTGTAAAATATCTTGTTTAAGCCATCTATGGTGATTGATAATTTTGCTGATTATTGTAGCAGGAAATCAGGAACTATATATGTGAATGATCACGTCATAGGACTGGAGACTAGCGGGGCGTGGTTAACTGGAAAGGATTCAGGAAGTAGACCTTCGAGGGAGAGGACCAGGACAGGAAGCCATCATTCTCTCGCGAGAGTTCCCGACCGGGTGAGCAGTTCGGCCCAGCTGTGCGGGACTTCGGACGTACGGTGTGAGGATGAGGAATCTTCCTTAGAAAGGCTCCGGCGTGCTGCAACCTTATCCTGTCATCTTCTCTTAAAACCGGCTTTGTTTTGTAAGCGATTTTCACAAA
Organism: Sigmodon hispidus; assembly: GCA_004025045.1. Taxonomy (NCBI): domain Eukaryota; kingdom Metazoa; phylum Chordata; class Mammalia; order Rodentia; family Cricetidae; genus Sigmodon; species Sigmodon hispidus. Next base: position 3,298 of record PVIH01022609.1, on the reverse strand, counting down.
ATAAACCCCATTTAAAACATATCTCACAGCGGGTTTTTACCGCGATAATTGGCACCTGAACACGGAGCTAATTCTACAAACCTGCCGGGTTCCTCACTTGCCCACGGAGCCGGTCTGAAAGACTTTGGTTACCAGCTGCGCACGAGCCTCCTGTATGCAACCAGGAATGAATCTATGCGAGGCAGACCTCCTGAGAGACGGACTGGACCGGTCTAGTGGGGCACGCCTGGTAGGATTTGTTGAAAGATCTGAGAAAGACCCTCCCAGCTGAATCGCCACCTCGTTTCCCGCACCATTGCTGCCACTGCTGATCATGACAGCGACATCTGCTGGCCAAAAGTTCTCATTACATCTGAGTATATTTTTTTCTTCCTTTTCTTTTCTACATATTTTTTTTTCCTTTCTACAATGTCTTACCAGATAAATGTTCAGAATTTTTCTCACTTTGTCACAATGGTTACAGAGGATTATTTCCAGGATTACGCATTTGGAGGTTATCTCCACCCAGGAGTCCTTTTGCTTTTTTGTGTGATAATATATTTCGTACTTACCCATTTTAAGGCATCTGAACATAGAGTGTATGAGGCTAAGATGTCTGGCATGGATGAACGTATTAAGACACTCCAGAAACTCATTGTTTCCATAGAAGAGAGGTCTACTTTGATCACAGAGGAATTTAGAGCTCATATTGATGAAAATTTTAGGAAATTGGAAGAAAAATTTTAAAAATGGATGAAAATTTTAGGATAATGGATGGAAACTCTAGGAAATTTGAACAGAAGATAGTAGAACGGATAGATGTGGAGACAGGGAGGATTTCCCATTCTATGAAATTGTTGGAGATATCATTTATAGAAGACTATAAAACACTGGAAAAGATCATTACCACTAGGTTACAAGATTATGAGGCTCGCTTGGAGGTTTTAGAAAAGGATCTTGAGGCAACACCTGCTCAAGATAACCCAAAGCCCCGTCTTAAACGATGCTACTGCAGGGAAGGTTCTTTACCTAGAGTGGTTACCATGAGGGGACTACCCCCTATCCCTCCAACTCTATTCCCAGTTGTGACAGAGGCCAAAAAACCACAACCACGTGGAAGGGCTTCTGACAATGTGGGTTACAATTATGAACCTATACCCATGAAGGATTTAAAGACAATAAAGGAAGCCATAGTGAACTATGATGTACACTCATCTTTTGTGAGGCAATCCTTGAACTCATGGTCAGCACAGAATCGAGTAATTCCTGATGACTGGAAGAATTTGGCAAATGCAGTGTTGAACGATGGCCAAAACTTCCAGTGGAGGAATTGGTTTAGAGAAGAGGCTAAAGCCTTGGAATCTCGAGATCAAACTGGAAATGTTACCGTCTCCAAGGACCAAATCCTTGGGGAAGGCCAGTTTGCTGATTTATCAGTTCAGGCTACTTATGATGACCATGCTCTGTTGCTGTGTCATACTGCCACCTTAAATGCTTGGGAAAAGGTTTTGGACCCAGGACAGAGAATTGAGTCATATACCCAGATTAAACAAGGTCCAATGGAGCCTTATACAGACTTTTTACAGAGGTTGACTCAGGCTGTAAATAGAGCAGTGTCGGATCCAAAAGTTAGGAATCAATTGATACTCTCTTTGGCCTTCGATAATGCTAATACGACATGTAAAAAATTGATCATGCCATTAAAGATCAGGGGTGCACCCTTAGATGAATGGATTCAATATGCACTTAATGCTGAATATTTACACCATAATGAAGAGAATTGGGTAGGTCAAGCCATTGCTAATGCTAAGATGAGAAATCAAGGCATTATATGCTTCAATTGTGGTAAGCCAGGCCATATAAAGAGAAATTGCAGACAAACCATATATGGGAACTTTTCCAATCACAGGAGTGACTTAAACAGAAAACCACTACCTCCTGGACTATGTAGGAGATGTAACAAAGGCAGACATTCGACGAATGAATGTAGATCTATAAGAGACAAAGATGGCAAACTTTTACCATTGGAAAACATAACTCGGGGCTTCCCCAGGGAAGCCCCCAAGAATCAGACCTCCAAGCCAAAAAGAGTTCAGTCATATCCAGTCACAGTGGAAGAGCAGTGTCTGCAGAACGAGTAACAAATTCCAAGTCTGACACAGAGGATCATCTAACCATAGACAATAGATTGCCCTTACAAGAGAAGTTGATGGTATCCAGCAAACCAATAAAACGCGTATTTTGGCAGACCTCCATAAATGAACAAAGACCAAAGTTGACAATAAGAATAGACAATATTTTTATGCAGGGCTTATTCGACACGGGGGGCTGATGTTTCAATCATAACTCAGCAGGCCTGGCACCCCAGGTGGCCTCTGAAGGACGTAGATGTTCAATTTTTAGGTATTGGGACATTGTCTCAGGTAAAACAGAGTGTGACATGGCTAGAATGCTTAGGACCAGAAGGACAGAGAGCGAGATTGAAGCCATACATGGCCAACATAGCAGTGAACTTATGGGGTCGTGATCTCCTACGACAATGGAACACTTAAATTAAGATTCCTCCAGACCATCCCATTGCTTCCGGTTCCGCTCCTGGGACCGAGTGCTGTCTGCAGAATCCCAGCACACTCTGGAGCAGGGGCAGGTAAACTCTGCCCCTGACCACATCCACAGCTCCTGCTGAGGGAAACCCCGCCACGACCTCGAACTGAGCTAACCAACTACAGGAGTCTCTGAAGGGCAGATTCAGACCCCACCCAGAGGTGAGGTGAGGAGGGGCAAGAGGCCTCAGTGCCTATATCCCAGCCTGGGAGGGTGAGTTGAGCTCCCATTGCTTCTGGTTCTGCTCCCGGGACTGAGTGCTGTCTGCAGAATCCCAGCACACTCTGGAGCAGGGGCAGGTAGACTCTGCCCCTGACCACATCCACAGCTCCTGCTGAGGGAATTTGCACGGCTCCCCACAACGACCTCAAACTGATCGAACCAACAACTGCAAGGGTCTCTGAAAGACAGAATCAGACCCTGACCAGAAAGGTGACAGGAGGCACACAAACCTGAGTGCCACAATTGACCAGGACCCATCTAATCGTGAACTACTGAAGCCATGGGCAAACGTCTGTGCAAAAAATTACATAATAATACAAAGGACAACATGGTAACTCCAGAAGAGAGTGGCGATCTTACAAATACAAGACCTGAACTGAGCAATGAAGAGGAAACAGAAGGAAGCAACACCAAAAATTCCTTTTTGATGATCATCGAAGCTCTCAAGGAAGATATGAAAAAAAGCCTTAAAGAAATAGAAGAAAATACAAAC
>PVIH01022608.1:0-26738 GCA_004025045.1 Sigmodon hispidus | reverse complement strand
CCCATGTTCCTGGATTGGCAGGATCAACATAGTAAAAATGGCAATTCTACCAAAGGCAATCTACAGATTCAATGCACTGCCCATCAAAATCCCAACACAATATTTTTTGGACCTTGAAAGAACAATACTCAATTTCATTTGGAATAACAGGAAAGCCAGGATTGCCAAAACAATTTTACTCAACAAAAGAACCTCAGGAAGTATCACCATCCCTGAGTTCAAGCTATACTATAGAGCTACAGTAATGAAAGCAGCCTGGTACTGGCATAAAAACAGACTTGTGGACCAATGGAATAGAACTGAGGATCCAGACATTAACCCAAAAACCTGTGAACACCTGATCTTTGACAAAGAGGCCCAAAACATTCAATGGAATAAGATAGTATATTTAACAAATTGTGTTGGCATAGCTGGATGGAAGTTTGTAGAAAAATGCAAATAGATCCAAGCCTGTCACCCTGCACAAAACTCAAATCCAAGTGAATCAAAGACCTCAACTTAAACCCAGCCACTTTGAACTTGATAGAAAAGAAAGTGGGAAATACACTTCTACAAATTGGCAAAGGCGACCACTTCCTAAATATAACACCAGTGGCACAGACACTAAGACCAACAATCAGTAAGTGGGATCTCCTGAATCTAGGAAGCTTCTGCAAAGCCAAGGATACTGTCAAAAGGACAAAACGACAGCTTACAGAATGGGAAAAGAATTTCACCAACCCTACAAGTGATAGAAGACTGTTCTCTATGATATATAAAGAGCTCACGAATCTAGGGACCAAAACCTTGAATAACCCAATCAAAAAATGGGGTACAGATCTAAAAAGGGAATTCTCAGCAGAGGAACTACAAATGGCTGAAAGGCACCTGAAAAAGTGCTCATCATCTTTAGCCATCAGTGAAATGCAAATCAAAACAAATTTGAGATACCACCTAATACCAGTTAGATTGGCTAAGATAAAAGGCACAGATGACAGCCTATTTTGGAGAGGATGCGGAGCAAGGGGATCACTCCTCCATTGTTTGTGGGAGTGTAAGCTTGTTCAGCCACATTAGAATGCAATATGGCGGTTTCTCAGAAAATTGAGAATCAATCTTCCCAAGGATTCAGCAACACCACTGCTGGTTGTATACCCTAAAGAGGCACATTCACACTCCAAAGGTATTAGCTCAACCATGTTCATAGCAGCATTATTTGTAATAGCAAGAACCTGGAAACAACCTAGATGTCCCTCAAGTGAAGAATGGATTAACAAACTGTGGTACATCTACACAATGGAATACTACTCAGCAGTACGAAAAAATGATATCCTAAAATTCACAGGCAAATGAATGGATTTGGAGAATATCCTCCTGAGCGAGGTATCACGAACTCAGAAAGATAAGCAGGGGATGTACTCACTCATTAGTGGTCTCTAAACAAACAAACAAGAAAAAAAATCCAAGCATGCCCAAGTGGCAAACCACAACCACTGAACAACTTGGGATCAGAAACACCCTGGACTGACCCTTCAAACCCCACTCCCACTATAAGAACACCTGACTCACTGTTCAGGGAGGGGGGACAAAACTTGATTTGGCCAGGAATGGAGACTGATCCAAGCATTATTGGGTCAGTGGGACCATAGGACTGTCTGCTCCCTGCCCAGGGAGGGGATGGGGAGTTGCGGAGAAAAAATAATGTCTTGATGCGGTGGGAGGGAAAGGGACCTTGAATAAGGATATACAGGGATGAAAAAAAATTCAGAGGGAAAGCTGAACACAAAGTAAATATATATGGAGCAATCTTATTTGCATTATCACCCTTGATAAGTCATGCTTATGATTTTTATCTTCTTTATATTTATGTTAACTTTTCAGCATTTTAAATTCATTTTACTGGTTTTTTTTTTGATAAATACAAAATAAATAAAGAGGAAAACAAAACAAAACAAAACAAAACAAAAAAGAAACCACAAAACAGATTCTGCTTCAAAAGTAAATGCAAGGCAAAATGTAGCCCGTAGAAGTTGTCCATGGACCTCAACTTTTGTGCTGTGGAATGTGTATACCCATTGACAGCTGTACACATAGACAAATTAAATATTAAAATTTGAAATTAGAAGTTTTTTAATTTCCTTATCAAAATATAAATAATAAATTTACTTAAAATCTTAAGTAACAGGGAAAAGGCATTATAAGATAGTCTTTTTTGAAATTTAATAAAGATTTTTTTAATACTTTTAGCAAATACCTTAAGATCTTACTCAAAATACTGCTTTATGCATGTATACCATATAATTTCATAAAACTTAATAAACAAAGTCTTCAAAAGTTACAAAGCCAGTGAAACTCCGATATAATCATAGTGTTTCTTTTCTCTGTTTTACATATATTTTTATTATTTTGTGTTTTTACATCATGCAACCCATCAAACTCAGGTATCAGACCTCTCAGAATAATTTTTTAAATTAATTTATTTATTTACTTTTTATGGACTAAACACAATTGGCAAACTTTTAGCCAAATTAAACAAAGCGATTACCTACTTCAATAAAACTAGAAATTGAAAGGCAAACATTATAACAGATATGAATGAAATTTCAGAAAGTCATAAGGACTTACATTATAAGTTTGTTTCAATGAATTGAAAATTCTGAAAAACCTGGTGAGTTTTTAGACAACAAAATTAAACCTAAATTCAATGAATAATTTTAACAAACACATACTTTGTAACTTGCTTGGAATATTAATAAAATACTTCACCCTAAAAATAAAAACAGCAATATCAGAAACAAACAAGAAAATATGGACTTACTATAGAATTCTACTATAGCTCAAAAAACTAAGACAAATGTATACCATATAATTTCATAAAACTTAATAAATAAACAAAGTCTTCAAAAGTTACAAAGCCAGTGAAACTCCGATATAATCATAGTATTTCTTTTCTCTGTTTTACATATATTTTTATTATTTTGTGTTTTTACATCATGCAACCCATCAAACTCAGGTATCAGGCCTCTCAGAATCATGCTAGTCCTTATGATCTCCCCATTTACAAAACTACCCATTCATGTTGCTCATTTACTTACTGGAGCAAAATTAAACGCTCAGTGGCCAGACTGTTAAAAAAAAAAAAACCAAAAAAAAAAAAACCAAGTCTTTCCTTACCCACACCTCTGGTAAGGGCAATCAGTGCAGAAGTGAGGCATTGTGTCATTTAGCTATGTTCTAGCTTTGAGTTCTTGTGTACAATGACATCGATCTCTTTTTATTTTATTATTTTTTAAGTCCACTAATGAGTGAATACATTCCCTGCTTCTCTTTCTGGAATTGTGATAATTCGCTCAGGAGGATATTCGCTATATACATCCATTTGCCTGCAAATTTTAGAATATCCTTTTTTCTTACTGCTGAGTAGTACTCCATTGCGTCACAGCTTGTTAATCCATTCCTCAGCTGACGGGCATCTAGGTTGTTTCCAGGTTCTTGCTATTATGAATAATGATGCTATAAATATTTCTTAATTCAGTATTCTATTCTAACAAAAAATATTTAAATATTTTTCAAAACTAAGTGACTTTTAGTTGTGTTTTTTTTTTAAGTTCTTGAGTTGAAATTGAACTAATAAAATAGATTATGGTGACTTTTTTTTAACCTGTACAGTTTTGTGGCATTCATTACGTGCATATTGTCATTCATCCGCAGACATTTGTAATTGTTCTAAACTGTAACTGTAACTAAATACTACTCACTTCTCCCATTGCTCTTCTCTTGAGCCCCTGGCTTCACTATTTTAGCTTCTGACTCTGCATTTAACTACTGTTACCTTTATATAAATATAATTGTATATATTTGTTCTCAGTGGTTTAATTTAGTATAATGTTTTCACTATTTATGTTATGGTATATATTAAAAATTTCTTGCTTTTGAAAATTGAATTGGAAATAATCCTGTGTGTGTGTGTTGTTTGCCCATTTCATAAATAGTGTTTTTTCCATTTAAAAAAGAGGACTTGGAGCCACCCTGTTTCACACAGTGGTTTGTATCTCATTGTGGTTTAGATTTTTGTTTCTGATAGTGACATATGTTATCTACACTGACCAGATGTAGATAATCTTTAGAGAACTCTTTGATGCAGTCATTTATCTATTTTCATAACTGGCTATTAAAAAAAAAACAAAAAGACACAAAACAGTACCAGAATTGCAAGCAAGACATGCCTGTTGAGACAAAGAAGCCCAACTATCCTGAATACCATCAACAGCTTTCTGATCAGAGAAGGCAGTATAGTAGGGAATTCACATTTAGTAATATAATTCAGGAAATAATTGTAACTAGAAAGGTTATAGACCCCAGAAGTGAGGGTTTCTTTATGCATTTTAATAAATATTTGTGGTGTGCCTGATAAGTTCCATCTAAATATTTGTGGTTGTGCTATTCCTGTCATTTGCTACTTGTCCTGAAATAAAACTTAATTTTAACAATAAAAAAATAAAGAGAGAGTAAAAATAATATAAATATATCCATGTAAAGATGGGAAATACACAAAGTCTGGATTATGTATTTTATTGTGTTGTCTTTTAATTTTTTAACAGTTCATGAACTAACTGCAGAAAGATTTTTGATTGTAAAGACTGCTAAGTTAAACCAACATATATATTGTTAAGATATCTTGACTTTAAAATTTGGGTCTAAGCATATGTTGCTCTGGAAAAGAGATTATGCTTTTATTTCCACAGATAAGAACATATGGATTGCTTCCAGGCTAATATTTTTTTTTCTAGGAAGACACCCATATGAAATCTCTGTTGGGAAGAGATGGCCCAGAAAAATCCTACATTAGCTTCAAGGATGCTGACTAAGATGATCCAGCCTCAGAATCCTTCAAAGACTACCAGTGTCTCCAAATAGTAGAATGTATCCTAGCAAAATACAAACTTATTCCCCCCAAATACCTTATAGAGGTGTGTTCTTGTTTAGAATGTTTGGTTATTGGCCATAGTCAATCTCTTTCTGAAAAATAAAAGATGTAGATATAATAAGATAAAAAATAGATTATTCAATATATGCTTAAAAAGCAATTACTTGTTTTTAAATACTTTATACTGATGTGGATTTTGGTTTATTGATACAAATTTAAGGTAAATTTTGTTATACTCTATATTTTTATTCTTGTTTAAGGTATTATGCTTATGTAACTTATTTAAAATTGCAATGCATAATTAAAAATTCAAATTAATAAATAATCATCTATGATAATAAAAAAGAATTATAACAATTAATGGGCTTTAATGAAATAGGAACATCAGGAAAAACAAGTAAAGTTACACAAAAATAAGTTTGTGTTAACTTAGCATAAAATCGATGACCAGGATTGCCCAGCTTTAACCTTCCTATCTCAAGTAGTCTATCCTTATCACTGGCTTTTAAATGATTTCAGTATCATTAATTCAATCTTAAGATTTAAGTAGAGTCTAAGTCCATTAAAAAATATAAAATTGAACAATTAGAATTATTATGCTTCTCTGTTACTGAGCAAATAACATTTTACCTTCTGAAATCAAAGGCAATTTCTTAAATGAGTGTAAGTGTTCTGCCTTCCTGAGCTGTGATAGTAAACATCTGTGTGGGATAATTTCAGGGAGAAGAAAGAAGCAAAGACATTTTCCAGTAACCTGAGTATAAAATTTAAGATGACTTAACTACTTAATCTTTGCACCAAGCATCCATCTTCACTTTATCAATCAGATTTAATGTCAAGAATTCCAAGGCATAACATGGAGGTTCCTTTGTTGACATCCATTAACATAGAATCTGTGCCATTTGATGTCCATATAGAGAAAAAAGTGATAAATTGTAAATGAAGTAAAAGGACTTTTTAAAAAACTTTCTTCTCAATAGAAATGTGAAAGTGAAAAAGAGGAAAAGAAGATGATAAAATAATATGTACATCATAATAGACAGGTGTATTAGGGTAAAATCTTCAGAACATAATCAGAGAAAGTACTCTTTATAAATCTAGAGAAAAATAAACACTCAAGGATATAAGTAACATCAAGAAAGGAGACATACATGGCTTCTTTTGAGCTGTAGAGTACACATGTTAGGTGAATATGCCCAAAATACAATCCTAACCCTAACCCTAACCCTAACCCTAACCCTAACCCTAACCCTAACCCTAACCTTAACCCTGTATTAAAGGACCAGTTGAATTAAAGCCAAATTACATGTGAATATAGTAACCAGATTCTAAATAAAACAACACAAACCAAATATCTAGCTCCATCCTCAAAAATCCATTCAATTATGAAACTAGAATGTTTCAATATATTTAAGTAGCACACTGTAGAAAGAGAACACATTTCTCAGGAACAGGATTCAGTCATATCATTTATCTCTCTATCTTATGTACATATTTTTTTAATACAAGTTCTCTTCTCACTTTCTCTGTAGGTATTTTGAATATTGTATCTACAAACTTCTCTATCTATAATTTCTACCAGATTTTACTTATAATTATTTTTTTATATTCTACCTAAAGCTTGTGTTATTGTAGAACAATGTATGTACAGTTCACTATAATACACATGTGATTTATTTTGTATTAAAACAATATATATTATATTAAAAGAATAACATGAATGAGATATATTTTACAATTTATAGAAATATTTTATAGTCATGTCTTGTTATCTTTATTCAAAAATATTTTTTTTCAATCCAGTACATCACTTGTAGAGAAAGGACAGAGTTATCCTTCTCATCTATGGATTGACCAAGGACAAACTTCTCTTTGGCTTCTCCTAGGAGTCAATATAAACATTAGAAATTTCCCTTTGTGGTGAAAGTTAAACACTACTTGTGTCCAAATCTATGAATTTCTTTAAACTGTCAAGATTTCAAAAGCTTAATATACACTTCCCTGCTTTCAAATTTTAGTTTCATTATGGAGAACTGTATTGTAGAATGCTGTTTGCTTTGTAGGTTTTATTAATCTTCCATCTATCTCCATCATAAATTTTTACTATTACCTTCTTTATACCTTAAGGGAAAATGTAGGTATATACTGTTGAAGACAGTTAAATTTGTTCTCAATGGAAGTGATCACCGTGGGCAATCTAATGATTAGAATGCACCTGCCATAATAATTACCTACCACAATGATTAACATAATTTTTAAAGCTTAATAGCTCTTATGTGTCATGAACTAGATATCCTGCCACTTGACTAAATACTACATTAAGTAATAGTTTGTTTCTGTTGACATACTGTTTCCATAAACTGACTCAAAGTGTTTTTAAAACTTAATTTCATATATATATATATATATATGTATATATATATAATAAGCAGCATAGTAGGGCACATACTATATTGCCATGATACAAATATATTATAAATGAATATTTTCTTTTCTTTCCATTCTCATTTCATTGCAGTTACTATCTATAGAACCAGCATTGATAAGCTATTATTTTATTCTCTAAAAACGTTCCTTCTTTCACTTATTTATCTGTGCCTTTGCATTTATCTGTACCTAGAATTTCTCTACCAACAACAACTTTGGATGATTAAACTGAGATTACAAATAAAAAATTAATGTTCTCTGTGGTATTTCAAAAGTAATTGACCCTCCCATAATCTTATAGGGTCTGGCATTATTAGAAAGTGTGGCTTTTGTTAGAATGATATGATCTTGATAGAGGAAATGTGTCACTGTAGAAGATGGACTTTAAGGTTTTCTGTGCTCATGGTTCTTTCCAGTGTCCTATCTGAGTTCCTGTATCTTGTAAGATGTAGCAGAGCTACTAATCCAGTTCTGTATATGCTTGTACACTATCATGTTTCTAAACACAACAAAAGTGGTCTGAAACTCTAAAACTGTAAATATGCTTCTTTAATTAAATGTTTTCATTATAAGAGTTGTCACAGTCATGGTGTCTCTGAATAGCAATATAAATCCTCACTATGATGTTTCCTAACAAAGTTTTTGTGCCATTTTTACACCAATACAGAAAAAATGAAAATAAAAAATCAGTAATTTTTCTACTTTGTCTACACATCTCCAAGTTTCCTACATTGTAATAAAACATTAATTATAAATAATGAAACTAAAAATTAATTTAAACTGTTCTTTGGCTTTGTAGGAAACTTTCAATATTTTAATATCAAATGTAGTAACATGGAATCTATGAAGAAAATCTTCTCCAGATTCAACTTAACATTCCAGTTCAACTAAAACCTGAAAACATTTTGGATCATTGATTATTGCTGTCATAAGAATTATTTAATGTATTTATATTTTATATACTTGTAGATATCCCTAAAATACTACAAACTGTTGTTGCATTCATCTTTAAAACAAAACATTTTTAGCATAGTAAGTGAAGGAACTAGCTCAAGCCCATCAATTAGGACATGCAGAAACTTTCATATGTATATATATATCTATATATATCTATATATATAGATACAGATATAGATAGATAGATATAGATAGATAAATAGTTTAATTCCAAAAACCGTTCTTCCAAGATAACTGTCTTTCATATTACTATGAAATAAGAATTTTCTATTAGCCAGGTTCTTTAGATTTTTTTCCACCAGGCTTCATGCTGTGTTTATAGACTGTAATTTTTGTTCTTTAGACAAGAACAAATTTGGTTGTATCTAATGAGTTGAAAGTCTTAGAAAATCATGAACATCAGTGTATTTCATGGTATTCAAGATAAAAGTACACTATCATTTTGTATGTTTTGATCTAAGGGTATGGGAGGATATCATTAGATTTCAATTTATTACTATGTTCCTTTAAAAGAAAAATAACATTTTTTTTTCCTCTAGGTTCATGTTCTAACCCATGGGAAGACCTTATCTACTAGTGTCAAATCTGTGTTCCATCTTATGGAATGGGTCCTAAGTCACAACAGAAAATAATTGGTTATTTCCACATATGTGCCACTGTTGCATTAGCACATGCTATGGCTAAGTAACTATTGTTGATTACAAGAATTGTAACTGGGTTAATGGTTTCCTTTTTCCAATGCTAGTATGTATAGTGTCTTTCCATACCATTAATTCTTCTTAGGACTGTTTGAAGCCTGTTAGGTACCAGTCCTACTTCTCTGTGTTTCTCAAGAAATGTAAGTGTAATCTTCAGCAATAGGGGAATACAATAATGTATTATGTTTCTGGGTTGGCCTTTCTGGTCTAGCACAGAGGTTGTGACCTGCAGACTGGCAGACCTGCAGAGCCACATTCCCACAGTCCCCCAGAACAGTAGTTCCACAGAAACATACAGACTCTTACATTGATTTTATGCTAATCAGCCTATGGCACAGGCATGTAACTTGCCAACTCTTAATTTTTAAAATAGCCCATGATTCCTATACTGTTCAGCCATGCAGCTTGGTATCTTTTACAGCAGCATTTCAGCTTTTTTAATCTGCTTCTACTGGTGACTCATCTGGCTCTCTCTGGCAACTCTGCTCTGTTTTTTCTGTTCCCAGAGTTTTCTTAGTCTGGTAGCCCTGCCCTACCAGACACTTCCTGTCTGCCTTTTGCCAATCAGCATTTTCATTTAACCAATAGGCAGAACAATTATTTACAATGAAACAATATAATCCCACTATACCATAAGTATGTGGAGGGGAAGAAATAGCATTTGGCAATAGCCAGAAAAATTAGATGTTTCTATGGAAATCCTTTATCAAATAACTCAAATTTATGCAACCCATTCCTTGCAGTGAAAGTTTTATTTGTTGTTTTAAAATATCTTCTTTGAGTATTGTCTCTGCTATTATTTGTTGATTGTATTTAGATTCCTTTTATATGTGTGTATATATACTAGGAGGATTTATTAATAGCAGCATTTCATATAAATCCTCAGATTACCTTTGGTTATATGCCCAAAAGTGATATAGGAAATCTTGAGGTAAAACTATTTCCCTCATCTTGAGCTGAGAAACTGCCACACTGATTTTTCCAGTAGCTGTACAAATTTGTTGTACCACCACTGAGAATGTGCACTTCCCACATCCTTGATCTTCACCTGCTTGTGTTGTTATTTTTGTGATTAATCATCATGATTATTACTGGGGTAAGATGAAATCTCAAAATAGATTTAAGTTGCATTTTCCTAATGTGTAAGAATGTTGAACATTTCTTAGTCATTCTTAATTATTTGTTTTATCTTTTGAGAACTTTGAATACTTGTGTGTGGTGTAAATGTTCACTGTATGATGTAAATAAAGTAACTGGTTTGGCCTATGTGGAGTGCTGTAGAAGTGGGTGGAGGATCAGAGGACAGGCAGACTGGAGAATGGCGGAGTTAGTCAATATCTATTCAACTCCGCAAAGAAGAGACATGTAAGAAATACAGGTGAGCCACAGACTGGGACACGTTGTGGGTAGATTGGTAGATTAAAAGAAATGGGTTGAATTAAGATGAAAGAGCTAGCTGCAATGTGCTTGAGACATGGGCCAAACAGTATGAAGTTAATGTAAGTGTTTGATTCATTTCTCTGGGGGATAAAAGCCGCCGCGGGCCAGGTACAAATCTCTAGGCCCAAAAGGGCCTGGGGAAATCCTTCTACAACACTTGTGCACCTCTGTTTTTTAATTAGATTATTTTCTTGATACTAAATTCTTTGTCTTGCTTTTTAGTTCTTTATATACTTTAGATACAAACAAGCTATAACATGTATAAATAGAAAAGATCTTTTTGAGTCCTCCCAAAACATGGCTGGTGTGGTAGCAGTACCAGCCATGGCAGACTTGCTAGATACACAGCTGAGAGGTTAGAGGTGAAGCAGTGTCCTCTGCTCCCAATCCACAGTTCATATCCTAAGCTGGCATGGTAGCAGTGCAGGAGCAGCAGTCTTGCTCGTTGTACAGCTAGGAGGTAAGAGGTCAAGGGGAGTTTCTGCTCCCTGCCCAGGGAGGGGATGGGGAGTTAAGGAGGAAAAAATGACCAGATGTGTTGGGAGGGGGAAGAGACCTTGAATAAGGATATACAGGGATGGAAAAAAAAATTCAGAGGAAAAGATGAACACAAAGAAAATATAGGTGTAGCAATCTTATTTGTATTTCTTCCCTTGATAAGCCATGCTTATCATTCTTATCCTCTGTATAGTTATTGTTAACTCTTCCACATTTTAAATTCTTTTTACTGTGTTTTTTTTTTTTGATAAATACAAAATAAAGAAGGAAAAAAAAAAAAGAGGTCAAGGGGAGACTTCCACTCCCAGAGCACAGTTCTACCAGGTCACACCTGGCGTCATACCACTATAAACTAAAGAGAACAGCCAACCCACTGAACACATAGCTGACTAAAAGCCCTCAGACCAACAACCTAGTAAGTGCCAAACAAGAATGAACCAAGAGTGAATTGAAGAAACAATGGGTAGACACTAGTGAAAGAATACATATAACAACACAAAGAACAACAGACACCACTAAAAGAAGCAAGTAGCTCTATAGCTTCAAGACCTGAACATAACAATGAAGAGGAAACACAAGGAAATGACCTTACAAACAGCTTTATGAAACTAATAGAAGCCTTAAAAGAGGATATAAAAATGTCTCTTAAGAAGTAGAAGAAAATACAAACAGAAAATTAGAATAGATGAACAAAGCCCTCAAAGAAAAATAAAGAAAACCAAGAAAGATAAAACAAACACATGAAAGAAACTTTACTGGATTTAAAATTTGAAATAGAAGGAAAAAGACAAAAGCTAAAACAAATTTGGAAATAGAAAATCTGAAAAAAAGATCTGGAAACTCAGAATCAAGCATAACCAGTAGAATCCAGGAGAAGGAAGACAGAATTTCTGGATTGGAAGACTCAATGGTTGTAATAGACACATAAGTTAAAGAAAACACTAAAATCAAAAAAAAGCCATAACACAAAATGTTCATGGAATTTGGGACAACATAAAAAGACTAAACCTGAGAATAATTGGAATTGAAGAAGGAAAAGAATATCAGATCAAAGGCACAGAAAATATATTCAATAAAATCATAGGAGAAAACTTCCCCATTCTGAAGAAGGAAATGGTTATAAAGATACAGGAAGCCTACAGAACAATAAATAGATTAGACTCAAAAATAAATCTGCTCACTTTATAAAAATAAAGCCACTAAACCTACAGAACAAAGACAAAATACTAAAAGCAGAAAAGGAAAAAACCAAATCACCTTTAATGTCAGACCCATCAGAATAATACCTGACTATTCAATGAAAACAAGAAGGTCCTGGTCAGATATTATACAGACACTAAAGTCCATGGATGCTAACATAGACTACTGTATACACCAAAACTCTCAATCAATATACATAGAGTAAGCAACATATTTCATGACAAAACCAGATTTAATCAATAACTAACCACAAATCCAGCCCGACAAAAAGTTCCAGAGGAAAAACTCCAACCAAAAGAAACCAGAAACACCCAAGTAACCACAAAAAATTGATAAATCCACAGAAGGACACCCCAACAAAAAAGGAAATACAAGCTACCACCAAAAATGACAGGGAATCTCGATCATTGGTCATTAATACCCTTTAATATCAATGGACTCAATTCACCTATGAAAAGACACTACCTAGTATGATGGATACAGAACCAGAAAGTATCCTGCTGTATTCAATAAACATACCTCAACTTCAAAGATAAACACAGTCTCAAAGTAAAGGGTTGGGAAAAAATTTCCAATCAAATGGCCCTAGGAAATAAGCTGGAGTAGCCATTCTAATATATAACAAAATAGACTTTAAACTAAATTCAATAAAAAGAGACCAGGGTGGACACTACTTATTAATCTTAGTGAAAAAACCATCAAGACAAAATTTCAATCATGAATATTTATGCTCCTAACACAAGGGCACCTATATATGTAAAAGAAACACAACTGAAGCGTAAACCTCATATACAACCTGACACATTATTAGTGGGAGTCTTCAATACCCCACTTTCACCCTTGAGTAGGTCAACCAGACAAAAACTCAATAGAGAAATAAGGATCTAGCAGAAGATATGACCAAATGGACTTAGTTGATATATATCAAACCCTCCACCCAAATAAAAAGGAATATACATATTTCTCCACATCTCATGGAACTTTCTCTAAAATTGACCACATACTAGGTCATAATGCAAATATCAACAGGTATAAAATAATTAGTATACATCCTTGCACCATATCAGATCATCATGGTCTATAATTAGAGTTCAACAACACCAAAATTCACTGAAAGCCTACCAACTCATGGAAACCAAACATCACTCAACTGAACCACCTTTTGGTCAAGGAAGAAATTAAGAAAGAAATCAAAGAATTACTAGAATTTAATGAAATTGAATCCATGACATAACTAAACTTATAGGAAACAATGAAGATAGTCTTAAGGTGAAAATTCAGAGCACTAGATGCTTACATGAAAAGAATAGAGAAATCCCAAACTAGAGAACTACCAGCATAGCCGAAAGCCCTAGAACAATTAGAAGCAAAATCCACTAGAAGGGACAGATGGCAGGAAATAATCAAACCTAGAGATGAGATCAATACTATTAAAACAACAACAACAACAACAAAACAATTCAATGAACCAATGAATCAATGAGTTGGTTCTTTGAGAAAGTCAACAAGATAGAAACACCCTTATCCAAACTGACCAAAAAGCAGAGAGAGAGTATCCAAATCAACAAAATCAGAAATAAAAAGGGGACATTGCAACAGACCTCCAGGAAAGCCAGAGAATTATCAGATCATACTTTGAAAATATATACACCACAAAATGGAAAATCTAGAAGAAATGGATAGCTTACTCAATGGATACCATTTACCAAATTTAAATTATGACCAGATTGAAGACCTAAACAGACACAAAACACCAAAGGAAATTGAAGCTGTCAAAAAGTCTCCTGAAGAAAAAAGCCCAGGCCCAGATGGTTTTAGTGCAGAATTCTAACAAAATTTAAAGAAGGGCTAATAACAATACTTCTCAAACAGTTATGTACAGTAGAAATCAAATGTATATTGCCAAACTCTATTTGATGAGACCACAATAACCCTGACACCCAAGTCACCCCAACATGCAACAAAAAAGAAAATTACAAACCAATTTTCCTAAAATCAAGAACAAGACAAGGATGTCCTCTCTCCCCTTATCTATTCAATATAGTTCTCGAAGTTTTAGCTAAAGCAATGAGAGAACAAAAGGAGAATAAGGGGATACAAGTTGGAATAGAAGAAGTGAAACTATGTCTATTTGCAGATGATAAGATTGTATACATAACTGACCCACAAAATTCTTCCACGGAACTTCTACGGCTGATAAACACCTTCAGCAATGTAGCAGGATACAACATTAGCTAAAAGAAATCAATAGCCAGGTAGGATTAACATAGTAAAAATGACAGTTCTACCAAAAGCAATCTACAGATTCAATGCACTGCCCATCAAAATCCCAACACAGTATTTTATGGACCCTGAAAGTACAATACTCAATTTCATTTGGAATAACAAGAAAGCCGGGATTGCCTAAATAATTTTGCTCAACAAAAGAACCTCAGGAGGCATCATGATCCCTGACTTCAAGTTACATTATAGAGCTACAGTAATAAAAATTGCCTCGTAGTGGCATAAAAACAGACTTGTGGATGAATGGAACAGAATTGAGGATCCAGACATTAACCCAAAAATGTATGAACACCTGATCTTCGACAAAGAGGCTCAAAATATTCAATGGAAAAAAGATAGCATATTTAACAAATGGTGTTGGCATAGCTAGATGGTAGTGTGTAGAAAAATGCAAATAGATCCAAAGCTGTCACCCTGCACAAAACTCAAAGCCAAGTGGATCAAAAATCTCAACATAAAGCCAGCCACTTTGAAATTGATAGAAAAGAAAGTGAGAAATACACATCTACGAATTGGCACAGGTGACCACTTTCTAAATATAACACTGATCACACAGGCACTATAATCAATAATCAGTAAGTGAGAACCTCCTGAAGCTGAGAAGCTTTTGTAAAGCCAAGGACACTGTCAATAGGACAAAACGACAACCCTATAAGTGATAGAGGACTGATCTCTAAGATATATAAAAAACTCAAGAATCTAGAGCCCAAAATCTTGAATAACCCAATCAAAAAATGGAATCTATATCTAAAAAGAGAATTCTTAGCAGAAGACTTATGAATGGCTGAAAGGCACCTGAAAAAGTGCTCATCATCTTTAGCCATCAGAGAAAACAACTTTGAGATACCAACTGACACTTGTCAAATTGGCTGAGATAAAAGACACAGATGACAGCCTCTGCTGAAGAATGTACAGAGCAAGTGGAACACTTCTCCATTGTTGGTGGGAGTGTAAGCTTGTTCAGCTACTGTGGAAAGCAGTATGGCAGTTTCTCAGGAAACTGAGAATCAATCTCTCAAAGGACTCAGCAATACCACTTCTGGGTGTATACCCTAAAAATGCACAGTTACATTTCAATGGCATTAGCTCAACTATATTCATAGCATCATTATTTCTTGTAACAAGAACCTGGAAACAACCAAGATGCCCCTCAAGTGAAGAATGGATTAACAAACTGTGGTATATCTACACAGTGGAGTACTACTCAGCAGTAAGAAAAAATGATATCCTAAAATTTGCAGGCAAGTGGATGGATTTGGAGAATATCCTCCTGATCGAGGTATCAGAAACCCAGAAATATAAGCAGGAGATGTACTTACTCATTAGTGGACTCTAAACAAAAAATGAAAACGGAAAAAAAAAGCAATTCATGCCCAAGCTGCAAATCACAACCACTGAACAGCTTGGGATTAGAAACACCTTGGACTTACTCCTTGGATCCCACTCCCGGTAGATGAACACCTGACTCAGTCTTGATGTTGGGGGAAAAAAACTGGATTTGCCAGGAATGGAGTCTGAGTTAAGCAATATTGGGACCTTGGGACCTTGGGACTGCCTGCCCATGGAGGGGATGGGGAGATGTTGAGAAGAGAGAATGAGCTGATGTGGTGGGAGGGGGAAGGGACCTTGAATAAGGATATACAAGGATAGAAAGTGTGACTTCTTTATTCATAATAATGAATAAAAGAACAAAAAAAATTCTCAGCAAAATTCTGGGAAACCAAATCAAACAACATATAAAAAAGTTATTACCCACAATGAACTAGGCTTCATCCTAGAAATGCAAGGATGGTTCACACTATACAGAAAACAGTAAATGTCATCCAACATATAAACAAAATGAGGAAAAAAACACATGATCATATCCTTAGATGCTGAAAAAGCTTTTGACAAAATTCAACAATTCTTCATGATAAGAGTTCTGAGGAGATCAGGAATACAGAGAAAATATCTATAAATAGTAACAGTGATTTAAATAAAGCCAAGGGAAAACATCAAACTAAATGGAGAAATAAAGCAATCCCACTAAAATCAGCAACTAGAAAAGGCTGTCCTCTCTCCTCTTATCTATTCAATATAGTTCTCGAAGTTTTAGCTAAAGCAATAAGGGAACGAAAGGAGATTAAGGGGATACAAATTGGAAAGGAAGAAGTGAAGCTATCTCTTTTTGCATATGATATGATTGTATACATAAGTGACCCATAAAATTCTACCAGGGAACTGCTACAGCTGATAAACACCTTCAGCAATGTAGCAGAACAAGATTAACTCAAAGAACTCAGTAGCCCTCTTATACATTAAAATTAAAAGGGCTGAAAAAAATAAGTAAAACATCACCTTTTATAATAGCTGTAAATAACATGAAATACCTTGGAGTAATTTTAACCAATGTAGTAACAGATCTATTAGACAAAAATCTTTAAATCATTGAAGAAAAAAATTGAAGAGGATATCAGAAAGTGGAAAGCTCCCCCGTGATCCTGAATATGAAGGATCAACATAGTAAAAATTGCAGGCAATCCTACCAAAGGAAATCTACAGATTCAGTGCATTTCCCATCAGAATCCCAACACAATATCTTACAGACCTTGAAAGAGCAATACACAATTTCATTTGGAGCAACAGGAAAGCCAGTGTTGCCAAAACTAATTTTGCTCAAGAAAAGAACATCAGGAGGCATTACCATCCTGGACTTTAAGTCATACAGTAGAGCTACAGTAATAAAAACAGCCAGGTATGAGCATAAAAATAGATGTGTGGATCAATAGAATGAAATTAAAAATCCCCACATTAATACAAAAACTTAAAAACTCAAAAAAGAGGCCCAAAATATTCAAAGGAAAAAACTTATCTTTAACAAATGGTGTTGGCATACATGGATGTTAGTGTATAGACAAATGCAAATAGATCCAAGCCCCAAACTGAAATCCAAGTGGTCAAAGACCTCAACATAAACCCACCCCCACTGAACTTGATAATAAACATAAACCCACCCCCACTGAACTTGATAATAAACAAAGTGGGAAATACCTTCCAACGCATTGGCACAGGTGACCACTTCTTAAATATAATATCAGTAGCACAGACACTAAGAACAACAGTCAATAAGTGGGACCTCCTCAAACTGAGAAGCTTCTGTAAAGCCAAGGACACAGTCAATAAGACAAAATGACAACCTACAGATTGGGAAAAGATTTTCATCAACTCTTCAAGTGACAGAGGACTGATCTCTAAAATATATAGAGAACTCAGGAAACTAGAGCCTAAAACCTTGAATTACCCAATCAAAAACTCGTGTTCAAAACTAACAATGGAATTCTCAGCAGAAAAATTAAAGATGGCTGAAAGTCCCTTGAAAAAGTGCTCAACATCTTTAGCCATCAGAGAAATGAAAATCAAAACAACATTGAGATACCACCTTACTCCTGTCAGAGTGGCTAAAACTAAAGACACAGATGGCAGCTGACACTGGAGAGGTTGCAGAGCAAGGGAACACTCCTCCACTGTTAGTGGGAGTGTAAACTTTTTCAGCCACTCTGAAATGCGATATGGAGATATCTGAGAAAATTGGGAATCAATCTCCCCAGGGATCCAGCAATACCACTACTGGGCATATACCCTAAAGATGCACATTCACATTCCAAAGGCATTAGTTCAACTATGTCCATAGTATCATTATTTGTAATAGCAAGCACCTGGAAACAACCTAGATGCTCATCAACTAAAGAATGAATTAACAAACATTGGTACACAGTAAAAAAAAATGATATTATAAAGTTTGCAAACAAATAGATGGTTATAGATAATTTCCTCTTGAGCAAAGTATCGCAAACCAGAAAGATAAGCAAGGGATATATTCAGTCATTAGTGGACTTTAAACAAAAAGCAAAGCATTCCCAAGCAGCAATCCACAACCGCTGAACAGCTTGGGATGTGAAGTACCTTGGACTGGTACCTTGGAGCCCATTCCCTTCAGAGGAACACCTGACCCAGTCTTGATATTAAGATGAGGAAAGTGGATCTGTTTGTAGTGGATGCTGAACTAAGCCACCTTGGGACCTTGGGACCTCCTGCCCTTGCTGGGGAGTAGATATGGTGATGGGTAAAAGAAAGAGTGACTGGGAGGGGTGGGAGGTGGAAGGGAGTTTGAACAAGGGGACACACTGATGATAAAAAATGAGATTTTATTCATAATAAAGTATTAATTATAGATTTAAAAAGTACATTAAAAAAAGCAAGGAAGTAAGCAAACAACAACAACATGTTCCAATAAAATGGCTTCTAATGCCATTCCTCTGTATTAATAGATCAGTGTCTTGTTCATTCATCATCAGAAGCAATTCCTCTTGCAGGAGATGGGAACACATAGGGAGAACCACAGCCAGACCTTATGCAGAAATTGAGAGAGTTTGGAATACTCAACACCACAGGGGATGTCTCAGTGAAATCACATGTTTTCTTGCACCTTGATCATTCTATGGAAAAGAAGACAGTAAGAATGGAAGATCTAGACAGGATAGAGATCACCAAGAAGATAAGACCCTTTAAAAATATTAGCAAAGCTCATATGAACTCAGCAAGTCCTGCATCAAATGTGTCTGAGAGATAAAAGACAATGTAGATATGTTTCAAGCACTGATCCAGAGCCTATCTCCATCTGATAAACAATTGTAAATGAAAATATAATTTTTTTCCAAGAGTGTCTCAATGGGAAAACAAACTATTCTTAAGGATAGACAGAATGGCCAGCAATAGATGGTAAACAGAAATGAACTCAAGAACACCATGGGGGGCATCTTGTATCATAGTGTCATATCTGAACTTTTCCTTTTTTCTTAATTTTATCATACACATATATGAAGATAATTTATCTATTATATAATGTATACACACTCTTCTATAGCTCTTTTGAGTATATATTATGGTTTCTAGTTTAGTGGTTTTATGAGATCTCTGAGTGTGTAAACAACTTGGTCTCTGCATCTTTATCTATTCTTTTTTCATTTCTTTATTTACATTTCTTCTCTTCTTTTTTTTATTCTGATGTTAGTTGTTGATTTCTTTTGTTTTAGTTTATCTCATCACTATCCCTTCGAAGCCTATTTGCTTTCCAATGAGAAACTTACCGTTGAAAGATATGAATATGAAGGAAAGTGGGAAGAAACTAGACAGAGAAGAAAAAGAGAAACCCATAATCAATCTATCTTATGTGAGAAAGAAAACAGTTATTTTCTATGAAAGGAAACAACAAAACAACAACCAGAATTCAACAGACAACAACAAAAATAAATGCACAAATGAAATTATAGCAATCTAAAATATTTTTGCATGTCATGTTAACTATTCAACAGAGTAAATAGCCCAGAAAAAGTAGAAAATACTTGTAAATTATTGAACAATTAATATCTAGAATACATTAGAACCCAACTAGCTTGACATCAGTAACACAATCATTCAATAGGAATAAATTGTATAAATTGACATTTACTTCTAAACTAGATTCAATAATAGCTAATCATTTTATGCATTTCTAATATCACTAACCATGATTAAAATACAAGTAGGAAACAATGAGACATGTCTACTTAGATTGGGTATGTTATAGTGAACAGGAAATAGCAATGCATTGGAACCTTTTTTAGAAACATAGAATAACTTAACTATTATAGATATTAAGTTGTTAAAGAATCTCTTGAGTGGTTTACATGAGTTCAAATGATATAAATGTGGGCCATGAGATTATTGTATCACTGCTGATTTTAAGTTTAAGGGTTGAACATTCAAACAAAACTAAAGGTATAAGCTTTCTATAGTCTGGAAACATCAGGAATAGGAAGTGCAACAATGAATGGAAAAATACTAATAGAAAAAATCATGGCATATGTTGCATGAATACTCAGTTATGATCAAGGGGAAAAATTCTCACTGATATAATACACAGTAGAACAGCTCATGCAAGAAAACCAAAAATTAAGGATAATTTTGCAAGTTAAGCTTTCATTTTCTTCTCCTATTGGGATTCATTTATAAAATGAAAATAGTAATGCATATTGATTTTGTTAGCTGCAGGCAACATGTATAAACAGACATACCCACACACTCATATGCATGTGTATATATTGGTTATTATAAATATTAATAGTGTGTAAGAAGATAAAATTCAGTAAATAACTAGAAAATATTTCCTGACTTCATATTCTTGAGCAATGAGAATGAGAAGTTCCTCAAAGGTTTTCATGTGAAAAATGATTCAATGGCTGTCAAGTAAATTATGTCCCACTTTTGCTATGTTTTTTTTGTTTTTCTGATATGTTTTAAATGCACAATAATAAACAGATTAAAATAACTTATGGTCCTATGTCTGCTGGTTAAAGAGTTAATTAAGTCTTTTTGAATACAAATCAATTAATGTTTTTAATTTGGTGACTGTTTCACTGGCTGTGTACATGTTTTGCTAGTGTTTATAATGTAATCAGTCATTGCTCATAGTTTTTAGTAATGGTGATGGCAAGCTGAAATACCTGTACCCACCAAGTTTATTAGCAGAAATTAATGATTTTTTACTGAGACACACATTTGATAGTTTGGCAAAATGAATAGATGTTCTGTCAACTTCTTTTTTTAAAATTTAAATGATGATAATTTATTTTTATCAAAACACATAAATACAAATAAGTATCAATACCATATTAATTCTGTTTTCTAAATATAAAAATAAACCTCTTATTAAAGCTTAATTGTATATGTATATTTTCTTTTTCATTGTTTTTTGAAAATCAGTGTCGAACATTATATAAAAAAGAAAACATTCAGAATAGATAACAGAAAACTCCATACTTAATAAAATTTCTCTTTTCTTTAAAATACATTGAACATAAAAAATAAAACATTTTTTTTCTGGAGATTAGGCTACTGCAGGTAAAGAAAGCTATTGCCCAGTAGGGCCACCACAAATTTCTGCTACAAGTTCTAAGACGAAGTACTCCATGTAGGGCCTGCTTTTGTTTTGAAAATTGTAGAGATCACAAAAGTTGGATATGTTCTTTAGGGTTTAATGACTGAGAATGATTTTTTATGAGATAGTACTTGAAGCACTTATACATTATTAAAAATTATATTTTTAAAAAAATATGACGTATCAAAGCTTTGAAAAATAATATACCAATAATAAAATCATGATCATGTACTTTTACCCCCACTTGAAATATTGATGTAATATTAATAGAAGGAAAATCTAGCAAAACCTTGTTCTTGTTTAATTTTTGAGAGTGTATCTTAAGGTAAGCATAGTACATTATTTCACAGAATTACTAATTTTGGATATTTGAGTATCCCTTTATTCCTAGGTTTTTGTGTGGCAGCCAGTGGCTATGAGTCTTAGATATGATATGATGAGCACACTGGGAGAAGGATATAGTGTGCACATGGCCTTAAGAAAGTTTCCAGCTGTGTACCATAATGACTTTGGCTGGAGTCAGTGAAAACTAGTCTTTAGTGGTGCAGATGCTAAGGCATAAGTTGAGTTATTTAGCCTTGTAAGATATTACCAAAAAGATAGGAGATTGAGAAAATGTACATATGAGTTTGTTCCCAGCTAATCTTTTTAAATCTTTAAAATAAATTAGAAAAATTCTGTAGAAAAAGAAAGGCTGCCAAAATAAATGGAACTGGAATGAGTGTTTTTCAAAATTCTAAAATTCTTAAAGGAAGTTGGGATACTTGGTTGACATGTAATATAAGATGAGTCCTTACTCTGGAGGCATGCCATTAGGTTCTGAGAAACCCAGATCCTCCACTGTTTCATTTAATTTTGGGGATTCACAGATTTTTCTTGTACCAAGAAACATTTTCTGTGTATATTAGGGCTCCCTCTAATTCAGGGTTTGCAACAGTAGCAGAACTAAACATATGTCACTTCAGTTGCCTTCAACTTTTTCAAGAATGCATCAAGCACTTTTGTAATTACAGAAGTGAGTAGGTAATGAAAGAAATTTTTGGAATATTTTTATAGAAATTTTGGGGTAAAGAAAGAATAAAGAATCAAAAACAGCAGCTGTAAAAGTCTTGCTCTTTTACATTAGAATCTTCTATACAGTAATTGTGAATCATTGCTTTGAAAGGGCAAAAGCCATGGCACTGAAGAACCACGTACAGTGAAAGACTTCAAGAGGCTTCTGAATTTGTGAAGCCATGTAATGTGTTGTTTCAAATCATACAGTAACATAAACATACACATCTTTGTGCTGAGGACATATCAAGTTCTACAGGAAAAAAAAAAAAAAAAACAACAGGATATTTCTAAAACTCACTGTAGTCTTCCTAAATTCAAGCTCTACAAAGTTCTTCCAATTAGTGAACAAATAGATACAAAACTCTGTCAGTTAAAGTGAAGTGTTGAAAACTCAAGTAAACAATCAGTGAGTCTGTTCTCATCCTTGACAAGGTCTTTGCAAAGAAATATGACTTACATGTAAACTTCTCATCTGTATATATGTCCTAGATTAGATACATCTAGACTCTTAAGGAATCAATCATGTTCAGTACCTACAGGAAGCTGAGTTGCATAATAAATTTCTCAGTGTAATCTTTTACTATTTTAGAGTTATTTATATTTACAGATATTCTGGCCTCAGTAGACACTTTCATCTTGACTACTTGCCCTGTTTTTGTAATGCAAATATATGTACCATACTTGATCATGATGTCTCATTCTTTTTATGGGAAGTCAATTCTTAAAATGATCTGATAAATGAGTCCAACTTTTACCAGTGTTCATGATTCTGTAAAAACTCCAGCAGGTTCTGGAAACCAGACACTTGAAATAACTCAAATAAATTTTAAAAATATTCAACATGTGCATTCTGAGAAGTAGGTATTGTGTCTTCTGGGAAAATATGGTTCAATGAAAAACTAGAAATATAAATGAGAGCCTAAGCTTCCTGACATTTTTCCATGCTGATTTATCACAAAGTATGCCTGAGAAAGTTTAAAAAACTAAAGAGCATTCTAGATCACTGAAACAGATCCAAAAGCCATTTTCTGAATTGCGTATTTGAATTGATTTATGCTACAGAGACAGCGTGGTGTTCAGGCAGGATTTTAAAAATGGCGTGTCTGCGGCACACAGCTTAAACTCATAAGTTTCATGGAAGACTTTTCATGAGTGTGATTGGTTTAAGGTTTCTGCTTATACTGAACAGAAAGGAAACAGAGTTAAAAAACGGTTTTTCTGGTAGCAACATTTCCTGAGTCCACTCTGCTTCCTGGCAGCAAGAGAGATGCAGAGGGCACCTCTACCATATTGAAAAGCTGCCAAAAGGGGCAGAGTCAGCAATTAAAGTGATACCGACATTTTAAAAGCTCTTTGGGTTGGAAAATGATTAAGAATTCTCAATAAAACATATTTAGACTCACAAAACCTCTAAACGGGGAACAATGTATGTAAAATATGCAAAGGCTTCAGAGAGAGAAAGAGAGAGAAAAAAAGGGTAAAGGAAGCCCTTTAAGAAAGAGAAATAGGAAATAAAGATAAAAAAGCAGATAAAGATAGCAGATAAACAGAGAGTCTGGATTATTGTTATTGTGTTTTCTTTTAATTTTTTAACTTTTAATGAGCTAATTGCAGAAAGATGGTTGATTGCTAAGGCTGCTAAGTTGAACAAACATATATATTTTAAAGATATCTTAACTTTAAAATCTGTTTATAAGAATATGTTGCTTGGGAAGAGAGTTTGTGTTTTTGTCTCCACAGAAGATCAAAACTTGTGGATTGCTTCTAGGCAAATGTGGTTTCATTTGCCAGGGTCACCTGAACATTCTAAGCTTCCAAGATGGCCAGTTGAGATGATCCAGCTTCAAGATCCCATGAGATCAACAATGTCCTTTGACAGCAAAAAGTAGTAAAGGAAAGAAAGCTATGTCCAATTTCCCCAAAATATTACTTATTAATGTTTGTTTTCATTACAAATGGTTAATGGTCATAGTCAATCTCTTTAAAAAAAGAAAGAAAAGGGGGGAGAATATGATATAGGAATGATTAGAAAAGATAAGTTTTGACTTATTGTATTAAACTAATGGTCAATTTTGTTATGTTGTATGTATTTTTCTACTCTTGATTCAGGTATGCTGATGTAACTCATTTAAAATTGTAATGTGTAATTGAGAAATGCAGATTAACTGTCATCTATGATAACCAAACTTATAGTCATGTTAGTTAGGTTTTTTTGTAGATATAAAAAGATATATTTGAATTAGATAGGCAGTCTTCAAACATTTCAAAGACGTGCAGAATATGGCATTTAAATATTTTTAAGAATTTAGACTTTTCTGGACAGTGAGACAGGAAAATGATGGGCATTGAAGAAACTTCATGTGGAATTTACTTTTTGGTAACAGTTAGCCACTGGACAAGAAACTATTCTGGTATTGACTGCTTGATAATATGCTGTATAAACTGGACATGCAGGTTCCATAGGAAAGTGACCTCTGAATGAACAAGCCGAGATGGTCGTTCAGGTTCCTGCTTTGCAGAAAAAATTGCCAAGCATCCTTCTGGACACAAAGAGAAGTGACTGATGGAATATGTCAGATTTACTGCATCACTGAAACTTATGCCAGAGACTTTGGGCCATAAAGGCTGAAGATGGTGCCCCAATATTGCAAAGGAACTTTGGGTGACTGTCCAGGCAGACAGGTGTCATCTCTGTTGTTTTCTAGACTTTGGAAGTTGCTTGAACTTCCTGTTTTTTTGGATAATACTATATCCTTCTGTGGTCTTTGATGTGGTTGAAGGTTTAATAATTATAGGTATAGTTCTTTTTAGTTTAAAAGGTATATTAGATATGAAACTTTAGACTCACAAGGATAAGGTAGATAATAGAATATTTTCTTTAAGTTTGTTAATTACAAATAGATACATATTGTGACTGTAATTCCTGTTTGAGACCTGTTCTGTGGTAATTTTGCTATATGGAAATTGAAACCTTCCTCTTTGATTAGACATAAAAGAGGAAATGTGGTGGAAATGTTCTCTGTGTGATGTAAATAAAGTAACTGGTTTGGTCTATGCACGATACCATATAAGTGGATGGAAAGTCAGAGGACAGGCAGGTAGGAGAAGGGCAGAATTAGTCAGTCACCATCCGACCCCTGAAGGAGGAACATGTAAGAGATGTGGATGAGCCATGGGCTGGGCCACATGGAGGGTAGATTAGTAGAAACGGGTTGATTTAAGATGAAGGAACTAGCTAGTAATGTGCTTAAGGCATGGGCCAAACAGTATATAGTTAAAAAAAAAGTGTGACTTCTTTGTTCACAATAATAAAATAAAAAAAAAAATAAAATCTAAAGCATTTCAAGCCAGGTTAGTCTCAGCTACAGATAATGAAAGCATAATAGGTCACAGCTAATGCCCATGGATACACTATGGCCACCACAAATTTCTGCTAAACAATCCTTCCACAGACAAACTAGAAGTTTTGTTTTGTGTATGTGTGTCTTTTAATCGTTTTATTCATTCATCATTTTTAATAAAAAAACATGTTTTTGCTTGAAATCCACTAATGAGTGAGTACATCCCCTGCTTATGCTCCTGGGTTTGTGAGACCTCGATCAGGAGGATATTCTCCAAATCCAAATTTGCTGACAAATTTTAGGATATCTTATTTTCATACTGCTGAGTAGTACTCTATTGTGCAGATGTACCACAATTTGTTAATCTATTCCTCAGTTGAAGGGCATTAAAGTTGTTTCCAGCTTCTTGCTATTACTAATAATCATGCATTGAACATAGTTGAGCTAATGCTTTTGGGGTGTGAATGTGTATCTTTAGGGTATATGCCCAATAGTGGTATTGCTGGATCCTTGAAGAAAGTGGTCCCCAGTTTTCTGAGATACCTCCATAGTACATTCCAGAGTGACTGAACAAGTTTACACTCACACCAAAAATGGCAGAGTATTCCCCTTGCTCTGAATCCTCTCCAGCATAGGCTGTCATCTGTGTTTTTAATGTTAGCCATTCTGATAGGTGTAAGGTGATATCTCAAATTTATTTTGATTTGCATGTCTCTGATGGCTAAAGATGTTGGGCAATTTTTCAAGTGCCTTTCAGCCATTTGTTTTTTTTTTTTTTTTTTTGTATTTATCAAAAAAAAAAAACAGTAAAAAGAATTTAAAATGCAGAAGAGTTAACAATAACTATACAGAGGATAAGAATCATAAGCATGGCTTATCAAGGGTAGAAATACAAATAAGATTGCTACACATATATTTTCTTTGTGTTCAGCTTTCCCTATATATCCTTATTCAAGGTCTCTTCCCCCTCCCAACAC
>PVIH01022607.1:0-26744 GCA_004025045.1 Sigmodon hispidus | reverse complement strand
TTAAGATTGAAATCTCCTCTTGACCAATTTTTCCTGTGATGAATAAGTAGTGACCCTCTTGGTCCCTTTTAATTGCTTTTAGCTTAAAGTCTACTTTGTTAGATATTAGGATTGCAACCCCTGCTTGTTTCTTAGGACCGTTTGACTGGAAAATCTTTTCCCAACCCTTTATTCTAAGCCTGTGTCTGTCTTTGCAGTTAAGGTGTGTTTCTTATAGGCAACAGAAAGTTGGCTTCTGTTGTTGTATCCATCTTGTTAATGTGTGACATTTTATAGGAGAGTTGAGACCATTGATATTAAGGGAAATTAGTGACCATTAATTCATATTTCCTGCCATTTTTGGTGGCAACTTGTTTGTATTTCCTTTCTCTAGGGTATTCTCCTGTGGACTTATTGATTGTTTGTGATTTCGTGGATATATCTGGGGTCCTTATGTTGTAGTTTTCCCTCTAATACTCTCTGTAGTGCTGGATTGGTAGATAGATATTCTTTCAGTCTGACTTTGTCCTGAAATACCTTGTTTACTCCGTCTATGGTGATTGATAATTTTGCAGGGTATAGTATTCTAGTTTGGCATCCATGCTGTTTTAGCGTCTGTATAACTTCTGACCAAGCCCTTCTAGCTTTCATCATTTCCATTGAATAGTCAGGCATTATTCTGATGGGTCTGCCTTTATATGTGAGTTGGCCCTTTTCTTTTGCAGCTCTTAAATTTTTTTCTTTGTTCTGTATGTTTTGTGGCTTGATTATAATGTGGGGTGCTGACTTTTTTTGGGGGGCATATCTATTTGGTGTTCTGTAAGCTTCTTGTATCTTTATAGGCATTTCCTTCTTCAGGTTAGGGAGGTTTTCTTCTATGATTTTATTGAAAACATTATCTGTGCCTTTGAGCTGGTATTCTTCTCCTTCTTCTATTCCTATTATTCTCAAATTAGGTTTTTCATGGTGTCCCAAATTTCCTGAACATTTTGAGTTATGGCTTTTTTAGTTTTACTATTTTCTTTGACTGATATATCTATTTGAGCTACTGAGTCTTCCACTTCAGAGATTCTATCTTCCATCTCTTGAACTCTGTTTGTTATGCTTGTATCTGTGGTTCCAGCTTTTTTCTTCAGATTTTCTGTTTCCATCTTTGCCTCATTTTGTGCCTTTTTTATTGCTTCCATTTCTGCTTTTACTTCAGCTTTTAGTTCCTGGCATGTTTCTTTCATAGATTTGTTCATGTCTTCCAATTTTTTGTTTGTATTTTCTTCTATTTCTTTATGGCTATTTTTCATATCTTCTTTGAGAGCTTCGATGATCATCAAAAAGGAATTTTTGGTATTGCTTCCTTCTGTTTCCTCTTCATTGCTCAGTTCAGGTCTTGTATTTGTAAAATTGCCACTCTCTTCTGGGGTTACCATGTTGTTCTTTGTATTATTATGTAATTTTTTGCACTGACGTTTGCCCATGGCTCCAGTGGTTCACGATTAGATGGCACCTGGACTGTTGTGGCACTCGGGCTTGTGTGCCTCCTGTCACCTCTCTGGGCAGGGTCTGAATCTGCCCTTCAGAGACCCCAGAAGTTATCTGTTCGCTCAGTTCTAGGTTGAGGTGGGTAGCCGTGCAAATTCCCTCAGCAGCAGCTGTGGGTATGGTGACAGGCAGACTTTATCAGTGCCTGGTACAGAGTTCCCTGGGACTTACTCTGCAGACAGAACCTGGTCCCGGAAGCCTGAAATTATTTTTGCTTCTGGGAGAGGGCAAGTGTGTGGAGAGATCCTGAAATATAGCAGGACAGGACATTCTTCAATCTACAGAGGTAAAGATAAACTAATTCTCCCCACCAACAACTTCCATCCTAAACAGTGCGAGACTTGAGGAATATCTATACCCAATGAACACAAAGCACCCAAAGTACAAACAGCTAAACTCAGCTCAAATTTTGGTCAGACTGACTCCATCTCAAATAATGAGTTCTCCTAGTAGAAATGATCTCTCCATTTCCTGGTATAAGAATAATTAACCTTTAATAAAATTACAAAGGTTGCAAATCGAAAGGAAATACAATATTAAGATCCAAACCAATGAACACAATTAGATTCAGAGATGAGGTAGGTTCTGGGTCTAATAAGGAGGACCTCTGCCGCATTGTGATTACTGTGTCTTTGGATCAATTAGAAATGGTGAACAGCATGAAGGACTGGACAGAAATTATGAAAAAAAGCCAAAGTAAATGATAAAACAACAACAGTAACAAAATCTCCCAAACAAAAACCAACATAGTAGCAGAAAGATAATAACACAGAGTATCTGAGACTGGGGGACAAATGAAATTACCAAATATGTATTAATGGAATCTTTGTGACACATGTCAAATGCACACAGCATTTGAGAAAATAATGGCTGAGGGATGGTGAGATGGCTTAGTGGGCAAAGATGCTTTTGGCAAGCCTAGTAATGTCAGGTTCTATAAAGGGAGATACCTGACAGAAGAAAAGATCTGACTCTTGCAAATTGTTCTCTGGCCTCTACATGTAGGTGATGGCCTAACCCCTCTTACACACAAATAAATAAATGTAATAAAACATAAAAATGGCATATTTTTAAAGGTTAATGACAGGATACA
This sequence comes from Sigmodon hispidus, assembly GCA_004025045.1. Taxonomy (NCBI): domain Eukaryota; kingdom Metazoa; phylum Chordata; class Mammalia; order Rodentia; family Cricetidae; genus Sigmodon; species Sigmodon hispidus. The sequence goes on along the minus strand of PVIH01022607.1, from coordinate 24,136 downwards.
AAACTGAAGGTCCAATTAGACTCCTAAACCAAATAACACACAATAAACTAAAACACATACTCTCTCTTTCTCTCTCTTTGTCTCATACACACATACCCCTAGATATATTGTTTTCAAGCAGTTGTAACAATTTGTAAAAGAAAATATTGAAGTACCCAGAGAAAAAGTATACATAGCATCACCAACATAAACAAATTTACTACACAAACCATAATACAGCAGTGTGATATTGTTGAAGTGCCAGAGAAAACAATTTGTTGGCTATTATTATGGTAGTAGGTGATCAAGTATCATTAGCATTTCTGTGAGCTCTATGGTTTCACTAGAAAGTAATGCCTGAGCTCTTTTCTCTCTATCTCACCCTTATGGATCAGATGTAAGGTTTCAGCTACCTATTCAGTGCCAAGCATGCCTATACCTCTTACCATGCTCCCTGTCATTATGGCCACAGAAAATCCCTTGGATTCATAAATCCCCAAATTAATACTTTGTTTTACACACACCACACACACACACACACACACACACACACACACAATGCATATGAAGTGATGTTTAAAAACTGAGATGACTAAGCGCAAAAGGATTAAAGAAACAGATGAATAGTCAAAATGATATCTCACAGTGCATTCAATCAAACAGAAGATGCTCATGACTAAGAATATAAGGGTGCCCAGTTCACATACCTGAGCCAGTTCTCAGACCCAGAGCCTCTGGATAAAGGGGAGGGCATATTCCCATGGTGAAGATCCTTATTCCTGCCAGTACTCTAAGGAATAGCTTCTCTAGGACTCATGTCGAAAGGCTCAAGTCCATTTACTGGGATAACTACATATATTTGAAAGAGTATTTTTGGGTCTTACCTAGCTTATGATGGAGTTTTTTAGACATTGAGTACAAGTACTTTGAAACTTAAAATAACTTGTCCACTCTGGTGTGTGTGTGTTGTGTATATGTGTGTGTACTTGAATGCATACATGTGTGAAAGTGAATAATAGTCCATAAAGATGACCTAACCTCTAAATCCATGAAGATATTTAATTCATGATTCATGTTATGGTAGTTTGAATGCAATTGACCCCCATAATTTCATAGGTAGCAGCATTATTAGGAGGCATGACTCTGTTGGAGCACGTATAGCCTTGTTAGAGGAAGTGTATCACTGTAAGGGTGGGCTTTGAGGTTTCTTATGCTCAGGATACCACCCAGTGTCTTAGCTGACTTCCTGTTGCCTGCAAGATGTAGGAGTCTCAGCTACTACTACCATGTCTGCCTGCCTGCTGCCATGCTCCCCACCATGATGATAGTGAATGGAATCTCTGATTCTGTAAGCTACCCCTATTAAATGTGTTCTTTTTAAGAGTTGCTGTGGTCATGGTGTCTTCTCATAACAATAAAAACTCTAACACATATGGCAAAGAGAAACTAAGACTTATTGTTCTATAAAGATTACATCCAAGCAAAAGTTGTAAGGATTTTTAGGCAGTTTATCCTTTGAAAACAGCCTTACTGTAGGCTTCGAGCTAAGGGTCCACTGATTTTTGAATTTTGTTCCTGTTGGCATTGATTTAGATCAGGAATACCATCTTGGGAGGCTCACACAATCAGCACTTCCCAAAGTTTCCTAGAATATCTTATTTTTATTTAACAGCTGGCAATCAATTTTGAGGACTCTGGGAGAGCTATCCAAGTATCCTAATTCTCTGTGTTGCTTTTGACTAAATCTCAGTTGTTAAATTTTACCAATAAAGATTTGGCAACTAGAATCTGGGGTTAAATCCTAGCTCCGACAGGCAGAGAAAGCCCCTGGCTGACCGTCGTCTTCTGGTGATGTCCCCGCAAATAGCTTTCTTCTATGCTAGCTCAAACCAAATTCCTTAAACTGAATGTCTCTTCCTTCTATTTTTTTATGTATCTCTCTATTCATCATCCTGACTTTTTCTTACACTTTGGTTTTATTCTTGTCAACTGATTGCTTGCCCTGCCTCTTGACCTATGGTTGACTTTATTTAATCCTGTCTATAATATTCAAGCAGAAAGCTCTTGGATTAAAGGTGTGTGTTAGGGCTGAGCCAAATCAAACTAGAAACAGGTTTTTCCAGTAAGTAATGCAATCTCAGGGTTCACAGTGTGATCAAATGTTCTGCAACATTTCACCCCCCCCTTTTTTTTTCAAAATAAAAAGGGAAAGGTTTTATCTCTAGCATAGTAAAGCTATTTACAATAATGAAACTATTTCTGTCAATCTCTCCACAACGTCAGCTTGGTTGTATTTGGCAGTTTTAAGATTAAGTATTTTTGAGTTTAAATTTCTGTAAAATGTTGATATCAGTCTGTTATAAACTCAGCAATGGCCTAGCAGTTTATAGTCTAAATCTAATCTTTGGGTGGTGTTTGTCAGCTTCGTGGCAATCCTGGCTAGGTAGAACACTGTAGCAAATTTTTTCTTTTGAGCCACCAACCAGCTCCCAAATCATCGTGTGAAGACTTATTTTTAGTTGTGAATGCTAGATTTAGCTTAGGCTTATTTCTAGCTATCTCTTTTAACTTAAATTAACCTGTTTCTCTTTGTCTACATTTTGCTTTTTTTTTTTTTTTTTTTAATCTTTTCTTTTTGTATGTCCTACTTTTCCTGCTTCTTCCTTGTCTGTCTGTCTGGCAGCTGCCTAGCTGGCTGGTCTCAGATATCTTCCTTTCTTTCTCATTGTCTTCTCTCCTGATCTTTTTGAATGTATTTTTCCCTCTTATTTATTTTATTTGCTTGCCATTTCTGTCTGTCCCTCTTCTACCTAGCTATTGACCATTCTGCTTTTTATTAGACCAATTAGGTGCCATAAGCAGGCAAGGTAAAACAAAAACAACACATTTTTACATAATTCAACACATATTCTTATATCCTTAAACAAATGCAACATAAACAATTACAACACATGTTTAAAAAGTTAAAGTAATAATCTGCAGCATAAGCACATATAACACATGTTTGCCCAGTTAAATAATATTCCACAATAGAAAACAAGTCAAAATTGGATGGTTTTCCAGTGGGAAGGAGCAAGCCCTTGGGCAAGATGGTGACATGGGTGCCAGTGCTAAATTGGGACTCAGAACTGGGATTTCAGGTGGATTAGTTGGAGGTAGGTGATGCCACTTGGTCAACTTACTCTTATTATTGGGACATTGATGTAGGATGTCTTTCTGTGTACTGTAAACACTGTTGGTTAATAAAGGGACAGGTTTGGTCTATGGCAAAGCATCTTAGAAGCAGGCAGGAAATCTGAGCACAAATAAAGGGAATGAAGGGCAGAGTCAGAGAGAGATGCTGTGAGAGCAAGATGTAAAAATACAGATAAGCTACAAGCCATGTGGCAACATACAGATTAATGAAGATGGGTTCAGTTAAGTTGAAAGAACTAGCAAGAAATGAGCCTGAGCCTTAAGCCAAACAGTTTGTAATTAATCTAAGCCTCTGACTCATTATTTTATAAATGTCTGCAGGACTGTGGGTGGAAGAGCTTCCTCTGGACCACAGCCTGGGCAAACCAGAAGCTTCTGGCTACAGGGCATTTTCTTTCAATAATTTGTTCTTTTCTTTTAGATGTTTCACTTGTCCAGTGGTCTCCAGAGCCCTTAGTTGAATGCTTTCATTTTCCTGAAAAGACAAAAGCAAAACCCAGACCGTAACTTTGGGGGCTTCCTTTTATGGCAGGTTTTATCTTTCCTAGGGCATTTTTTTTTTCAACAGAAAAAGTATCATCTTTAAATTAAAAAAATTCTTTTGAAATTAAACAACTAAATATAGTTTAGTATGTGTGGATAAATATACCTATATTCCCATTTCTTTTTATATATACATTCAAGGTTAAAGTGTATTTATTTTTATATCACAAAGAATATTCACTATGAGATTCAGCCTACCTTTTGCAAGTGGCTTTTACATTTAAATCACTGTAATTCTTATGTGCCTGCCTCTGTCTCCCAAGCACTGAGTTTAAAAATGTGAACCTCCGCCAGGCTATGGACTCCTTATAGTTGTTCTTCTCATAGGGTAGCCCTGGTTTTATTTGGTTCTCCATTTCCCCTTATTTTTTTTTTAGCACTAGGGGTAAACTTCCACAGTTTTCTAATGTGTAATGTATCATTTTTGATGATTCATTCTGAATTTGTTCCCTGCCAAATTTTAATATTTTATTCATAGTTAAATATGATGGCAATTTGTCAACTACTTCATTATTTTCAGAATATTTGTCTGTCTTGCCTATAAGAGCTAGATATAATTTAATGTCTTGGCTAAGTTTTGCTACTTTATACCATTTCCATTTATCTCAGTTAGGGTTTTTTTTTATTGCTGTGAAGAGACATTATGGCCAGGGGAACTCTTACAAAGAAAACACTTAATTGAAATGGTGGCTTACAGTTTCAGAGTTCATCATGATGGGGAGCATGATAGAGTGCTGGCATAGAAGTGCTAGCTACATCTTGACCAGAAGGTATCAGGAAGTTGATGGACTGTCACACCAACCAAAGCTTGATGAAAGAGGCCTCAAAGCTTGCCTATAGAGTAACACGTATTCTCTGACAAGATCACACTACTCCAACAAGGCCTGATAATAGTGTCATTCTCTTTTTGGGGTTCATTTTATTTCAAATCATCACAGCATTTTGCCTTCATGACCAAATATTATTTCTCTTTACCTGACAGTTTTTCATTTTGATGACCACATAGCTATACCATTGTACATGCATGATAAATTGGAAAAGATACAGATTTTTCTTTTGCTTTCCCAGTTGTCTTGTAGACAATAGTACTGTGTTGATGTTTTGGTTTCTTCCTCAGTGTTGGCCATTCCATCCCCCTGCCAATGTTTTATTGATTTTGGTTCTATCAGTGATTGATGAACCATCAGTAAATGTTGTGTTAGCCAACTGTTATGACCATTCCATTGGTCCCTATAGTTCAATAGATGCCTTTTTTGGGGAAGGGATGAGCAGTTTAGGGATGGGAATTATGAGCAACTGAGATATTTCCTAAGTGTGGGAAGGCACAGACCCCTTATCAACCTCATCCTGAACTACCACAAAGGAGTTCAAGGTACCAGTTCCATTGAAATACCTTTCCTTCCATTACTAAACCTGCAAAAGTCTTTGCCTTCAAAAAGATCCAACTGATCATTGCAAAGGTGCTCTTATGACCTTAAGGTGGTTGGCAATGAGTGTGTATAATATTCTCTATGCTTCATAAAATGTCCAGATGTGTTTCTCAAAGATAGAATATTTATTATATGTATATGAAAGAGTATATAATAGAAGCCAACAAGCAAATATTGATAGGCTCCTTTTTCTTTATAAAGAATCCCCAGTTGCCAATTCATCAGTAAATATGATACCTATAATTAGGGTATCATCTGTTTCAAAATTGGTCAAGGTTGAATGAATAGGGAAGAGCTTTTGCAACAGCATTGGTAAAAGGCACCACAATTTCTGCTGGGTCTATTCCTTAAGAAAGTCTTATTTCCCCCCCCCCCCCCGAATCAATTTAGAATCTTTTCTGCATAGGCTTGTTTATTTATTTATTTTAAGATATTATCTTCTTTCTACATAAGAATTCTTGGGGAAGAATGAGTGAAAGGAAAAAAAACTAAAATACAATCACTCTTTGGGTTCAAGTAATTCACATATGCACCCTGTAAATATCTTTCCTACCAGAGTTAATTCTCTCTTAGACTCAGATGATAATTTTCTTGGAGAATTTAACTCTTTATCACCTTGTAAGGTTTGAAATAGATTACTTAGCTCTTAAGAAATTTGAATCTAATTGTGGGCTGTAGCCAATTAATATCTCCTAGAAATGTTTGAAAATCATTAAGAGTTTGCATCAAGATTTCTCTTGATTTATACTTTCTGTGGTTGAATTTTCTGCAAATACATTTTACATAGAATCTCCTTTTTGTATTTTTTATAGAATCTCCTTTTTGTATTTTTTCAAGAGTAATTTGTAATCTCCAATAAGGCAAAATTCTTTTTACTTTAATCAAACATTTTTCTAAGATATCTGCATCTGAATCAGCCAGTAAAATATCATCCATATAATAATAAATTTTAGGTTGAGAAAACTGTTTACAATTTATTTCTAACAACTCTTATATAAAATGTTGACACATAGTGGATCTGTCAAAAATTCCTTGTGGATGAATTTTCCACTGGTGTCTTAACAGGTTGAGCATTATGATACATAGGCACGTTGAAGACAAATTTTTCTCTATCTTGTTCTTGTAAAGGTATGGTCTTTTATATCAATTACTATAGTAAACCATTGTTTCAGTAATAATGAAGGCAAGAGAATTTCAGGTTGTAAAGAGTCCATTGGCTGAATCATCTTATTTATGGCTCTTAAATAATTAACATTCTCCATTTTCCAGTTTTCTTTTTAACGAAAAATGTAGCAGAATTACAATGACTTCAATATGTTATGCTTTAAGCTGCTCCTGTACCAGATATTCAAACAACTCTAATTTTTCTGATGTCAAAGGCCGTTGTTGTTTGTCAGTTAACTATTTTAAAGGTAGGGCTGTGGGAATCTTTGAAAGACCAATAGCTGTTGTGTTCTGATTATGTACAACCTGAAAGATCTGTTTTAATAATAAACTTTTAGTATTTCTTTCAGAAGCATTATTTATTTTATTATTTGTTTCTGAGATTGGAGGAATGTTAATCTTTGTTTTCCATTGCTACAACAAATCATGCACCCATAAATTCACAGATATACTAGCCACATATGACTTTAATTTTTCTATTTGTCCTTTTGGTCCTAGACACTTGACCCATCTTGTACTTTGTTTTACTTGAGATAAGGTTCCAATCTTTGGAAGCTCATTATTTATCTACTTAAGAGGCCAATCTGGATGTCAGGATTTTGGAGACATTAATGCTATATTTGTTCCTGTGTCTAGTAAATCTTTTATTTCAATCCCGTTTATTTCTATTCTTAGTTTTTGCCTCTGATTATTTATATTAGTTTGCCAGTGTACTTGTTTTCTGTTCTCTACTGAATTTTCTACTTTATCTACTGAAGTTTTTCTGTCCTTGATCATATACAGAGCAGCGCTGTTTTTAACAACAGATATTAAATCTTTTAATTGCTCTGTGAGTTTCTCTGATGATTTCAGGGAATTATTGAATTGAATTTGATATTGAGGCCTGTAGGAGGCCTTTTAGAGAATTTTTTTGACAGCAAAGGGTTGCTTTGCCTGTTGACATGTATTCATTAATCCATTGCTGGCCTTTGCTATACCTTTTGAATATTATAGAAGTCTGAAGTCTTCTATTTGGATTATTGCTAGGAAAAAAATTGTTTTTAGGAATGTCTCTTCTACCAAGGCTTTTAAAATGACCTTACATACCACAATTAAATCATTTGACATTTTGATTTTTCTTAAAACTTTTAGAAATTAACTCTTCCCATCTGTGTTGCGTCATAAGCTTAAGATTCAATAGCAGGTATACAGGTATATTTTCCTTATTTCTTATTAGTTTTGTTTTGTTTTATTTATGTAAAATTTTTTTATTTAAAAAGTATTTTTCTTCTTATACCCTTCACTGTTCCCCTTCCCTTCCCTCCTCTCTGTTCTCCCTCAGTGTCCCCCCAATCCTCCCATCTATTCCTCAGAGAGGGCAAGGAATCCCATGATGAGTCAGTTCAATCTGGCATATCCAGTTGAGGTAGGTCCCAGTCTCTCCCCCACAAGTATCAAGGCTGAGTAAGGTGTTCCTCTGTAGGGAATGGGCTCTGAGAAGACAGTTCATGCACCAGGAATAAACTCTCATCCTACTGCAAGAGGCTTCATAAACTGCTCACACCTTTCGACTCTCATCTACTTTTGGAGGGTTTAGATCCTTTCTACGAAGGTTCCTCAGTGGTTATTTCAGTCCGTGAGCTCCCAAAAGGTCAGATCAGCCATCTCTGTAGGTCTCCCCCTCATGATTCTGATCCCTTTGCTCATATACTTTCTCCTCCCTCTCTTCAGTTGGACCAGGAGCTTGACATGATGCTTAGCTATGGATCTCTGCTTCTGCCTTCATAATTGCTAGATAAAGGTTCTATAATGACAATTAGGGGGGTCATTCATTTGATTATAGGGGAAGTTATGTTGAGGTACCCTCTCTACTATTGCTTGGAGTCCTAGCCAGTGATAACTTGTGAGTTTTTGAATGTTTCCCTAGTACCAGGTTTCTCTCTAACTCCTCAATGTCAGCCATATTTTGAATCCATTCATTTACTAGTGATAATCTTGTCTTTAAAGGCCTTATTACCCCTTTGCATTCTGAATTAGCACTTTTAAAAGACAAATATTTGATTAATATTTTTCTGACCTCTGAATCTGATACTATTTTATTTTTTAACTCAAGTCAATCTTTTAAAAAAAAGATTCTTTTTGGTATTGTATAATTTTAGTAAAGGACTCAGGCCTCTTTCCTGATTCTTGAACCTGTCTCAACCATTTAAAGCTGCTATGTAACGTAGAATCAGGGTGTGATCATTAAATTCAAACTGCCTTTGTAGTTCAGCACATTGACCTTTACCTAGAAACTAATCTTGGGAAATATTAATACTTCTATCCCTATTTTGTTGTTCTATGGTCCGAGCTTCTTCTTTACCTCAGTTTGCCATTTTAACTGAGGACCAGCTTCTATTACTTCTTTTGCCAAATCTTTCCAGTCTTGGGGCACAATTCTGTTTTGAGTCTGGGTTACCTGACTTGGAATAATTTTTTTCTAGTTTTGTCCATTCATCTACAAAATTCATGATGTCTAATATATAAGAAGCTGAAGAATATGCCATTGTGTAAAATGTACTACCTTTTCTTTATCCACTCTTTTACTGAGAAACATCTAGATTATTTCCAGTCTCTGGCCATTATGAATGGAGCATCAGTGAGCATGGTTGAGCAAATGTCCTTTCGGTAGGATGGAGCAACCTTTGGGTGTATGTACAAGAGTGGTGTAGGTGGATCTTGAGGTAGATCAATTCTCATCTTTCTAAGAGACTGCCATGTTGATTTCCATAGTGGCTGTACAGGTTTTCAATCCCACCAGCAATGGGTAAGTATTCCCTTATTTCCTATTCTTGCCAGCACGAGCTGTTGTAGTGTAATGACAAAAAATGGCTCCCAAAGGGATTGGCACTACTAGGAAGTATGGCTTTGTTGGAGTGGGTGTGGTCTTCTTGGAGGAAGTATGTCACTGTGGAGGCCGACTTTGAGGTCTCATATAGGCTTAAACCACACCCAGTAAGACAGACTACTTCCTGTTGCCTGTAAGTCAAGATGCAGCAACTCTTAGCGCTTCTCCAGCACCATGTCTGCTTGCATGCTGCCTTGCTTCCTACCTTGATGACAATGGACTAAATCTCTGAACTGTAAGTGAGTCAGCACAATAAAATGTTTTTCTTTATAAGAATTGTCATCATCATGGTGTCTCTTCACAGCAATAAAAACCCTAAGACACTGTCAAGTGTTTTTTTATCTTAGCTATCTAACAGTTATAAAGTGGAATCTCAAGGTACTTTTAATTTGCATTTACCTGATGGGTAAGGATGTAGAACACTTAAGTGTTTCTTGACTATTTGAGTTTTTCTATTGAGAATTCTCTGCTTAGATTAGCACCCCATTTTTAATTTTTATTTTATTTTATTTTATTTTTTATTTTTTTTATTTATTTATTTTTTTTTACTTTTTTGATATCTAGAATTTTGAGTTTTTATGTAGTTTGGATGGTAGTCCTCTATCAGATGTGGAGTTGGGGAAATTTTTTTCCTATTGTGTAGGGTGCTATTTTATTGAATTAATGGTGTCCTTTGTCTTTTAGAAGCCCTTTAGTTTTATCATGTTCCATTTATTGTCAATCTTAGTGCCTGCCCTACCAATGTTCTGTTCAGAAAGTTGTCTCCTGTGCTAATGAGTTCAATGCTATTCCCCACTTTCTCTTATATCAGCTTCAGTGTATCTAGTTCTATGTTGAGATCTATGATCCACTTGAACTTGAATTTTGTACAGGGTGATAGATATGGATCTATTTGTATTCTTCTACATGCTGACATTTAGTTAGATCAGCACCATTTGTTGAAAGATACTGTCTTTTCTAGTGTGTATTTCTGAGTTCTTTATAAAAAATTTCATGTGCCCATTGGTGTGTACACTTACGTCTGACTCCTCAATTTTATTCCATTGATTAATGAGTCTGTTTTTAAGTCAATACTATGCTGTTTTTATGTCAATACTACACTGTTTTTTATTGCTATAACTCTGTAGTACAACTTCAAATTGGGATTGGTTTGACCTCCAGCAGTTCTTTTATTGTTCAGGAGTATTTTTTTCATATGAAGCTGAGAATTGTTTTTTCAAGATCTGTGAAGAATTGCATTGGAATTTTGATCGAGTTGCATTAAATTTGTAGATTGCTTTTGGTAGAATGACCATTTTTACTGTGTTAACCCTCCTGATCCATGGGCATGGGAGAATTTTTCATCTTCTCATATTTTTTTTCAATTTCTGTCTTCAAAGATGTGAAGTTTTTATCATACAAGCCTTTCACTTGCAGCATGTGCCCTTAATCACTGTGTCATCTCTCCAGACCCTATGCTGAACTTTTATTCACTTTGTACTATTTTTCTCTTATGTTCCTTACACCATCTGATGAAAGTATCAATCAGCACAGAGGTATGCTATCAAATTTGGTAGCATTAGTCACATATGACCATGAAAATTTAAATGATTTAAAGAAAATAAAGGTAGAAATTAATTTAGTTGCAGTAGCTTCATTTCATATGCTCAACAGTCACCATGTATGAGAATAGAATACTATTTCTATCATTGAAAAATGCACCATGGGACAACACTGTCACATGACTTGCAATTCCCAAGGAAAGATCTAGTTGCCTAGTCAGATGCTCTCTACCCAAACATCAAAGTGCTATGTAGAAACTGAACTTCAATAGATGACACATTCCTGAACAGGTAGTTTCCAAGATAAAGTTAAGTCATTGTGCTGAGCTATTAATTCAAAGTGCACAGTGCATGTACACAGTTTACACCATCGGTACCGATTGGGAATTAATAGTTTGAAGCCATTATTCATATAACTGCATTCTTGGCACTTCCTGTACATTTTCCCTCACTCAACTCTACTGGTAGCATGGCAAATTGAATATTATCCACATTTTTCCAGTTAGGCACCTACAACTCAGCAAGTGCCAACAACATGTCCCAAGTTATACAAGAAGTGACCAAGTTGGCTGTGGAGTAGTTTGCTTGTGTTGACTCTGAGGGACATGATTTGTGTCACTAATGTATGCACTTAGTAGAAAAGCAGTTGGTAATAAACAAATATAACTTTGTTCACATAATCTGAAGTTCAGTTGAAGGCAATTTCTATTTCTCTTTACTACAGTCTTGATAGGTACCCCCTCACTGTCTTGGGAATTAACTTCCAGCAGGCAAAGCTGATTCAGATTTTTATCTTTGTAAGATAAAACAGTTGTTTGTGTGTTTCTTAGTTCTTACGCCATTTGTGTTTTTCCCCTTCCAGTTTAGAGTGCAGACACACACTAAATATTTCTGCCTAATAATGAGCTGTGGGCAGGGCTCAGTCTCTGCAGATCTGAAAGGCACAGGGTTTCAAAATACAAATGATGTGTGACAGCTTGTGACGACCAGGCAGCATCTCTCAGAGGAATCGCTGCCTCCTCTTGTTGGTCTAAACTTTGTTTCCTGGCTTCCCTAACGATCCTGTCAATCTGTCTTTTATCTGCTTTAGGATGCCAGAGAACTATTTAAAAATAAGATAGATTTTTCTCCTTCTAATAGCCATCTTTACAAGGTGCCTTAGTGATAAGGCTCTAGCCTCTCAGCAGCCTCCGGTGGAACTTGAAGCCACCTTTCTGGATAGTTGAAGCTGTTGGCATCCAATTTTATACAGAAAGTGTGAAGGAAAGAAAATTGAAAACAGAAATTTTTCTTGAGGCACACACAGCTTCAGCAGCTGTTGCTATGAGAGTATCATCAAATACCGAAACTGCCCCAACCAAACCCATGGGCTCTATTTTAGTCAGTCTTGAAGGGAATTTGCAATAGTGTCTACAGCAGTTATGGCTCGCTACAATTTAGATGACCCATTTCTCTTATCTAATGAATTCAGGCCCTGGAAACTTTGCAAAAGCTTTTCAACTGACAAAACACCAAGCGAATCATCCTGAAATTGAAAGACAGCTGGCACGGACTCTGGAGTTTCGCTCAAGAAGCTGTAAAATTGCACAGTTGCACGACTGACAGAATGGAGATTCTGGAGGAAAGATAGTCAAAATATTGCTAATAGATGAAGAACTTCATGCCTAAAGCCTTTGCTCTGCAGAAAAGAGACTTCATTTTAAATAATGAATGCACACAACACTTCCACGTTTATCTCTACTTTGTCAAGATGAAATAGAGGAGAATATTTCTATCTCTGTCTACACAGGTTAAAAAAAATGTTCAATTAAGTTGGAGGAATATTTAATGATTTTTTACAAATGGAAATTAAACTGCTTTAGTATGGTTTTCTTTTTTGAGCTATCTTTAAATCCCTGGCCCTGAGAAGCCATGAAGACTACTTAGCACATTGCTTTATTATTCTGTGAGAAACTTGTCACAATGTCTCTTTTAGAATGCATGTAACGGGGCTGGAGAGATGGCTCAGAGGTTAAGAGCACCGTCTGCTCTTCCAGAGGACCCGGGTTCGATTCCCAGCACCCACATGGCAGCTAACAACTGTCTGTAGTTCCAGTTCCAGGCAAACACCAAGGCAAATAAATAAATAAAACTGTTTAAAAAAATATTTATAATAAAAAAATATTTATAGAATGCATGTAACAAATTATTAAGTAGAGAAGTAAGCTGGCTGACCTTAGTGTTTCTCGGCAATAAATGATCTCATCAATTATACATTTATATATCTCTTTTAAGTAAAATAATATACATTTATATATCTCTCTTAAGTAAAATGATCTACATTTATATATCTCTTTTAAGTAAACCAAATGACATTTACCACACAACTGAAGAATAAACGTATGGAAAGATCCCAGGATATTAAAGATACAGTTCTCTAAGCTGTAATTACAAGGCTCATTGTCTTTATTAGAACTTACCATTTTGGCTATGTTTTCAAAGGAAACAGCTATGTTTTCAAGGGAAACAGTCATGGCCATTCGTATTACCCAACAAAGCCTTTCTGAAACAAGATAAATGGTAGGAGTAGGGGAACAGGCCAGCTGTAGGGTGATGTGTAGCAGATGTGAGATCTTAGTTCAATCCCCAGCAAAAGAACAACAGTACAACAAAAGTCACATTAATTGGTCTTTAATTCATTTGGAATTCGTGAGATGCTTGTCAGTACTTCTATTTAAAAATAATTATGTATTTTATAATTATGTGACTTTGTAAGGCTGTAACATGAGACATGTAGTAAATGCACTTGTGGAATAGCCATGGACTCCTCACCATCTTGAATACTAAGGAGTAGACTCTAAGTTTCTTTCAGGTTTATGCCAAGCATACACTCTATCCTCTTTGTTTCTTTATGTCTACATTCATCTCTACTATAGTGCTTATTCCTGCTCATGAAAATTTCTGCCTGTGTGCTTGCTACCCTGAGAGATGCTGAACCCTTTCACATCATGAGTCAGGTCTTATTCTTCAGCATTGGGTGATTCAGGAATCCTGTGATGACATCAAGGACTATGACTGCCCCTGTCTTTTTATTTAACATCTACCTTGTGGTCATAGCATCAGTATCTTTGACCTATTGTTTAAATTGCACTTACTCTCAAGCTCCAAGGATAGAAGTAGAGAAAGACAGTAATTTTCCCCAGTTGTGGGACAACTGTATTTTCTTTAGTCTGGTATCATTATTTAGGCCCAGCTTTGGATTGCTATTAGTAGGGCAGTGTCATGTAGTTGACCAAAGTCAGAGGTTACAATTCCTTACCCAGTCATAATGTGATTTCTTAGGGGTCATTTCTGGAGATGAAATCATGTCTCTATACTGCAACAGGACTTAATCTTTGTTTTTGAACTGAAGACTGACCTCAGGACCTACTGTTTGCTAGACCAGTGCTCTACCACAGAGCAAAGTCCTGAGCCCTGAAACTTTTGAGAAGATTATGAGATATATTCTCTAAGATGCCAGTTGCCCATTGCTGAGAATGTCATGAAGTAAATACTGGTTCCATACTGCTAAAGTTCATGGGACATGGTTTTATTAGACAGCATTTCTGAAGCCTTTTGACTGGGAGCTCTTGGTTCTGAGGACAGACAGGTGGAGAAATGACGCTGACTTACAAGATCAAGTTTAATTTTTTTCTATTATGTTGTTCTTTGTTGTCTTTCTTTGTTGGTGTTTGCTTTCTAAAACATAAAAACGGTGCCTTGCTTTACAGTATAGTCTGGTTTTAAACTCCACAGTCATTCTTACATCTCAGCTGGCTAGGATGAGGAGTGTGCTACCATGCTTCACTTATGTCCTACAAAGCTTTTATGACGTTACTCAACTCTAGCTACTATCTAAGATATGGCTATATGTAGCCATATTTAAGTTATGGTATGGCAGTAAATTTAGTAGTTTCTTCATGTTTCCCCATTTTTCTGAGTATTTCAGGACTTGCTATTTTTCTTGTTAGCCAAATTTTCTCCTCTGACTCACTTCTAATCCTTTAAAGTCAAGAGGAAGGAGCCAACTCCTCCCAAGTATTCCCTTCTGTTTACCATTCCTGCTCCATCATTGCTTCCCCACATGACATTACATTTACTTATTACCAGTCTTGTAGATTGTGAAGGAGTTAAAGGTTTCATCTATGCCTCATTCAGTTTTGTAGTCCCAGAATGTGGAAGAGAAGTAGTGTCAAACATCTGTTGAATTGAGCTGTTTACTTAGTATATTTTTTAAAAATTAAAATCAATATATTTTATAGTTTAGTGCTCATAAATTTCAAATGTTTCAGTAGTTCATTATAAATTCCTCCCCCAGGATTTATTTTTTAATTAAAACAGAATAAATTATTTCTCCTCTTTCTCCAGACTTTCCCTGCTACCCACCCTAGAACCTTTTCCTTGCCCCTACTCTCAAGTTGACAGCCCCTTCTCTTCTATTATCATTATGCACATATATATGTATTTGTATATATATGTACATATGAATCAGAATGCCAGAACATCATCTGTGAAATAGCCTTTTCTAAAAGGATTGAGAACACATTTAAAAATTTTTAGTTACTTATTTTGTATGTATGAATGTTTGCCTTGCTCATGTGTACTATATATGAGCCTGGTGTTGTGGAGATCTGAAGAGGTATCGGGTACCATAAAACTTGAGTTATAGACTTCTGAGAGCTGTTATGTGGGTGCTGGTTTTTTTTCAAATCACTGAGCCATCTCTCCATACTCTATTATTCACTTAGTTTGGGAGTATGTGAGTGCCTGTGTCTTGACACACATGCAGAGCTTAGAAGACAACCCAAGAGAGTCAGTTCTCTCCTTCTACCATGTGGATCTAGAGCTCCAATTAGTGAGCAGGGGCTTTACAGGACGAGCTGTCCTGAAGGATCCTTTTTAGAGTCCATGTAGATCTATGTGCTTCTTTTAGCCTTTAGATAACACACCTTCTAAAGTATATCTAGGTACTTTTCAATATGTTCATGATAATTTGTAATTGTAAAGTTCAGCAGATAGCTGTATTTTGAGCATATCAAAGGTAACAAAACTCAAGTGCAGAATTAACAAGCAATATTTTAAATCACGTTTTTACATTGATATACTGAAAACAAAGCATTGCATTCATTTGGGAGGAACTATGTTATAATTGCAAATGTGGATCTTTTGTATCATATTTAGATCAGGTTAAAATATTTCTTTTTTCTCCAATATTCTTATTTAAAAAGAATACATTAGCTACTGGATGGAGCTGAAATAACCCATGAGTGCTCCTGAGGTGAAAGTCTGTCATCAAGGCAGCAGTTTTCAGAGATGACTGGGTCACTAGAGTTCTAACTTCATCCAGGGATTCATCCACTGATAGAGTCATCACTCAATGGCCATGGGAACATGATGAAAACTGCAGCTGGGAGAAAGGTATGTCCTCAGAAAATACATTTTATTCTTTGCTTCTTTCTCCTGAGTTCTGCTTCTTATCCTCATGAACTGACAGCCCATTCAGCTATGTACTGCTGCCCTTGCCTAGGAACACCAGAGCCAGAAAGCCATAAACTAAAACATCCAAAACAATGAGTGTGATAATCTGTTGTTTTTCCTGGTGTATGTGTGTCAGATAGACAGATCCTTACTGTCACAGAGTTCTGAGCTCATTTATTTTCTGACTAATATACTATGATGTATTTGTATCATTTTTTCTTTGTCCATTTGATATGTGGGCTTCTAAAAATTCACTAGGTCTTCCACATAAAGTCACAATTAGGTGAAATGTGAAGTCTGAAACATTTTATTCTTAACAATACACATGGAATACATTAGCCTGTTCTATGTGCTTACCCATGGAGGATGGTTAGTTGTTTATTCTTCTAATATACTTTATGAAAACAATCAACTATTTCAGAACTTTCTTCTCTTAACTATCTTCTCTGAATATTCAGAGGAATATTCCCTCTGCCCCTGTGAGCAGGCTTGAATGAAGGGTTTTTACTCCTCAAGGTGGGAAGCAGAGAAAGGCTCATCAGAGTCGCCTTGGACTTAATCTTCAGGGGAAACAGTTGAACCTGGCTCCTACAGTGGTGATGCCTGGACAAACAGCCCATTCCTTCTTGTCAATTGGACTCCTGGAGGTACTTTGTCCTTCCTGGATCCTTCCTGTCTCTTTCCCCCACCCCCCAGTCTGCTTAGTTATGTAGCCCGTTATTGCTTTCTAAGAGCCCTAGTTCCTACAGCACTCAAGGCCCTTCCACTCTTTATTTGTTCTCAACCACATTATAAAAGGACATCTTTGTCAACATCACTCTTTATCCATATGGATTTTACTTTTTGCCATAAGGAAGATTTCCAGAAATTGAGTCAGCATAACTTGCCAGATGGAGTCGTTTTTGAAGTTGTCACTTTAAATCCCTTTTTTTTGTGGTCTTTTTTACCTGCAAGAAAGACTAGCTGCCATCTAAGCAGGGCTCTAGAAGCAATGAAAATAGTTTGAAAAGAGAGTTCCAACCTTCAATATGTAGATAATCTCCTTGCCTTGGG
The DNA here is from genome assembly GCA_004025045.1 of Sigmodon hispidus. Taxonomy (NCBI): domain Eukaryota; kingdom Metazoa; phylum Chordata; class Mammalia; order Rodentia; family Cricetidae; genus Sigmodon; species Sigmodon hispidus. Next base: position 6,869 of record PVIH01022607.1, on the reverse strand, counting down.
TTGCTTTTGCTATCAGTTTTCTAAAGGCTGGTTGATGTCTCTTGTTTTAGACAAGCAGCATGATAAAAAAGATATGTGTACCAGGTACCCATTCACTCTCAGAGAAAATGAAAGCTATTCACCAATGCTTTCTATTTGAAAAACTAGTAGTTTTCTTTACTTATTTCTTTTTTTGGGGGGATATTTAACATCCAGAAAAATAGTAAAAGAAGTACAATTGTATATCTTCTATAATTTTTGGAAGGAATTTCTCTTTTCTTTTTCTTCTTTGTGTGTGTGTGTGTGTGTGTGTGTGTGTGTGTGTGTGTGTGTGTGTGAGAGAGAGAGAGAGAGAGAGAGAGAGAGAGAGAGAGAGAGAGAGAATGGAAGTTGGTTCTTCCTTCTACAGTGGGTGGCTGGAGTCGAACTCAGGTTGTAAGGCTTGCACAGCAGGCATTTTTTAGCTGCTGGGCTACTTCTCCAGTGCCTTTCACAACTTTTTACAGCATATTTGAAGGGCGTGAACTCCATCACAGTGAAAAAGAAATGGACATTATTTAGATGAAGGTTAAAAGGCAGAAATGCTTTTCTGAACAAAATATCTGTCATAATCGAACTTTTGAGCCACAGGGGTGAGTCAGTACTTTGCCAGGGACTCTCGAAAATCTTTTTGTAGTCTTTAAAATATGAATGCCTTTAGAATGTCATACTTACATTTCTTCAAAGAGAAGAAAATCCTTCTGGAATATTAAATGGGTTTATAAAGGGAAGACTTTTGGCTAAAAGGAGATCAAATATTTTCTTTTATCAAAAGTTCAGTTCATCACTGTGAGTGAAAAGATTGTGGAATAGCTGCTAAGATTACAAAGGAGCCTTGGCTGCTTCGGCTAATGATAGCATGTGGTCAATTCTGCAGTCTGCCTTTGTGCTTGCTTTATGAGAGGGCTCAGCATCGATTTTCTTTTGTACTTCTCTTTTTGTGTGTGTGATTATAGAACTTGATTATTATGGGATTGAAAATTGTAGAGGTTTTTCCTGCATTACATCTAACTATGTGAGATGAGATTAACCACTGATGTTAAAAAAAAGGCAAATGAAATGGAACTCTAAGATTTGTAATATACATCTGTGGAATGCTTGTCCTTTTCGGGGAGGCAGGAGAGAAGAATGAAGAGCATCTGAAGGAAATCCTTAACTAGATGATAGCAGTTTCCTGAAGACAAGAGGTATCACAAATAGAGTGCCCTAATGTACTGTCTGAGCTCTGGAGGACAGAGTGCTGGAATGGAGCTGTCTTAGGGTTGCTTCCTTCTAAGAACTTTGAGGGAAAGATTTGGTTCAGCCTGTTACCATTGGCCTTCAGATGTCCAGCTTATCTCACATCTTCATGTGGCTTTCCCTTCAGAAGGTACAAAGCACATTGACCTACCCTTGTGTCCTCACTCTAACTTAATTATCTGTCTAAAGACTGTTTCTACAAATAAAGCTTCTCTCCAATGTAGAACTTGATCATATGAATTAGTAGGAAAATAATTCACTCAAGGTGCTCTGATATTGTTATAAAGAGTCCACCTGAGATGACCACACAGACACAGTTTATAGTCAATCTAGAGTCTTTACTCCAGCTGGCTAGATCTGCATCCAGGCATTAAGGTCCTAAGTGTAGCTCTGAGCATTTAGACCATGGGACTTTTAAAAGCAAAAACCACATCTTGGTATCTTGTTCTGCAAGAGGGGAGTGTCACACAAGCAAGCAGTTTAATAGAAGCTAAAATAAGTAGTTAGCTCTCTGTGTATGTGTGTGTGTGTGCGTGTGCACGCGCGCGTGTGCATACTTTGAAAAAGAAGCTAATATAAGCTAGCTAGGGCATTTTAACCTTGGGTTCCTAGAATAGAGTTGGGCAGGTTTCCTCAGGATTCTCCATCAAGGAGACCAAAGTCTAGTTAAACCTGAAATGGCTTCAGCAATAATACAAGATGGAGGAGCCTCTGCACTGTCTTGCCTGTCACCGGATGCTGAAAGAAAAGAGCTAAAAATAGATTCTCATACCTAGCAGAGAAGAAAAGAAAGTCCTCTGGCCCTATCTTTCCTGTTTACACAGTAAGGACTCCAGGTCCAGCTTTGATTGTATTTCTTGGTACCAATTTCTCTAGAATGATAAACACAAGACTGGTTCCATTCACCTCTTGTCTTGCACTGCCTGCCTCTATCTGGAGTTTCTAACGAATCTGAGTGATTGGGGAAGTCTTTCTTCCATTTCTGTCACACATTTGTACCTTTACTCAGGTTGTTTTCTATTTAGGATGTTCTACTTTGTTAGTTTATTTTTATCATCAGACTTTTACTTGGTCTTTAGCTCAGACATATGTTCCTACATACCCCATCCCTGAGTTCTTGGGCTTAAGTGATTATTATTATTATTATTATTACCATTTCTTAGGAACTGACTGTGCTATAGATTACAGTCATCTTTGTCTGCCTGATAACCACACAATGCTCACCTTATAGGAGGTATTTAGAAAATGAAGAAGAGAATGAATTCACCCAAGAGACTAGGAGCAAACCTGGATGCAGGCAGAACTTTCAAACCACCTTCCCTGAGCTCCCCTTGGGCAGATGTAAAGTCTTTAAAGGGAAAATTAACAAAGATAGTGGCCTGGAATCCATATGGAGGTGAGTAGTAGAGATCAAGTCCCTGGGGATGGCACCAGGTAACAGAAATGCAGGTATTCATGGCTCTAAAACATGGCCCAGAGCAACCGCTCCAGAATGTGTGGTCAGGAAACTCAGTTACTAAAGAGAACCAGTGTTCTCTGGACACTGTACTTGTCAAACTCATCTTTTCCCAGCCACATTTGTTTCCTGCTACAAAGTGGACTATTTTTGCTATGTTGGGGGAGGAATAGAGAAGCAGACTAGAATTCACACATGACCTATTTTTATTCTTTCTCTTCTAGGAGTGCTTATTAAAGTTATTCCTGTCAGAAACTGCCAGGGAGAATGTTTTAAATAAAAAACAATTCATGTTTTCTTAAAAAATTGTCCTCTCTACCTTATTATTCTATTAATTCCTCCCAAAGTATTCCTCCCTGTTATCTCTGGGCAAGGATGTGATTGGGAAAATTCATAAAACTAATGAGAGTTTTCAAGTTGTTTAAAACCCCACAAACTTTGTAGTTAGGAGAGAATTCTTAGAACAGACAAATATTATTGAAGAAACCTACACAGGGTATATTAGTCTCAAACATGGGAAGAGAAAGACAGCAACCCAAACCATCATGGCCAAATTAATTAAAGCCAACAATTATTTAAAGCAAGCCTTTTTATTTGTGTACATGGGCTGCCTTCCCTAAGGTGGAGTTCAGGAGGTCAGCATTAGACATGAGGAAGACAAAGTTTTTATAGTTTAGTATAGAGAGTTTCTAAATGGGAGATTTGGTGGGCAGCAGGAGCATAAGAAGTTAGTCATAGGGCATTCTGGAGAGGAGAGCAGATTCCAGCACCTGGATTGCCCATCCGGAGAATCCCTCTCCAGGGCCTGGGTCACACCCAAGGTCTGATCTCAGACTCTTGCTAGAAGATAGGCCCTAGACTTTAGCTGGGAGGGACCTCCTCCATCAACCCCTAAAAAAAGGGACCTCCCATGGCCAGGCCCTGCCTCCAGTGCGAACTACATCATCAGAGAAGTACTGACTAACATCTTTGAAACTCAGACCCCTCTCCAGAGTAGAGTCAGAGATTGTGCAGACCCCTTGCTCAAAGCAGACAGGAAACACACAAGCCCTCTAGCCACAACTGACTAGGAACTGACTAAGTGTGAACCACTGAAGCCATGGGCAGATGCCAGTGCAAGAATACATATAACAATATAAAGAACAACAAGGCAACTCCAGAAGAAAGTGGTGGTTCTACAATACCAAGATATGAACAGAGCAATGAAGAAGAAACAGAAGGAAATAATAGCACAAACACCTTTATGAAGATTATAGAAGCCTTAAAAGAGGATATAAAATTTCCTTAAAGAAATAGAAGAAAATACAAACAAAAAATTGGAAGAGATGAACAAATCCTTGAAAGAAAACAAAGAAAACCAAGAAAAGGAAACCCCAAAAATAAAAGAAATAATCCAAGAACATTCTGAAACAAAGGCATGACTACAAGGTGCTTATAACAAGGTAGTTATAACAATAAGGGGTAATAATAATCTTTTAAAACAAAGTTAGGATTACAAAATGCTTATAACAACTTTTGAAACAAAGACATGGTTGCCATTTTCTGGAACAGGCAGTATGGAACCATTTGTAGATATGGTGACAAGTGGGGCATGGTCTAATCCTTGATTAACAGAGGTTAAATCATAAACAGGAATGAACCTAGTTTGTCTCCCCTGTAAGATGGCTTTTAAGCCCAAGATGGAGACACATTGGTTCATCAGGTATAAATTAATTAATAGAACTTACTAATAGCATAGAACACCATCAAGAGGAGAAAAATTAATTAATTAATTAGAGTAAGAAGAAAGAAAATAAGTATTTTAAATATTTTTTTCCACCTGATCAGTTTGCCCTCTCTTCCTCCTCTTCCCAGTCCTCCTCCTTTTTTTTTTTTTTTGAAAGGATAGTATTCCTTGCATATCAACAAAACATGACTTATCAATTTGCAGTAAGACTATGCACCCCCTCTCCTAATAAGGCTGAAAAGGGTTCCAAAAGCAGGTAACAGAGTCAGAGAGCTCCAGCTCCCACTAAATTAGGTCCCACAAGAAGACCAAGCTATACAACTGTAGCATATGTGCAGAGTGCCTTGGTCAGTCCCATTGAATTTCTCTGGTTGATGGTTCAATTTCTGTGAGCCCCTAGGAGCCCAGGTTAATTGATTCTGTGATTTTTCTTGTGGTGTCATTAGTCCCTCTGGCTACCATAATCCTCCCCATTTCCATAGGATTCCCAGAGCTCTGCATAATGCTTGTCTATGCGTCTCTGCATCTTTTCCATTCAGGTGCTGGGTGAAGCCTCTCTGATGGTTATTGGGCTATGCAACTATCTGTGAGTAAAGCAGAGTATCATTAGAAATAATTACAATGACTTTTTTCCCTAGTCATGTTTGCTTCTATCCTAGGTCTCTGCGTTGTTTAGCCCCTAAGTCCTGGTCCTCCAGGCAGTGTCAGCGTGGGCTTCTTCCCATGGTGTGGGTCTCAAGATGGACCAGTCACTGGTTTTACACTCCTGTAATTGCTGCCCCACCCTTATCCCAACATACCTTATAATTAGGGCAAATTGTAGGTCAAAGGTTATGTGGCTAGGTTGGGGTCACACTTCCTTCTACTGTAAGAGGTGGCTGATTCAAACTCTGTATCTCCTATTGCTAGAAATCTTAGCTAGGGTCACCTTCATCTGGGAATTTCCATCACTCTAGGTTTCTAGTTCATCCCAGCATGCCCTCAGATACCAGTTGTCATTCCCAGTTCTTTCCTCCATTCTTCCCCATTTGATCCCTTCTGTTCCAATGTACCCTCCCATCCACCTGTGATGTCTAGTCTATTTCTTCTTCACAGTGAGATTCATGTGTCCCCACTTGAGTCCTCTTGTAACTTAGCCTCCTTAAGTTTACGGATTGTAACATGATTATCTTTTACTTTATAGCTAATATCCACCTATAAGTGAGTACATACCATGTTCACCCTTCAGGGTCTGGGTTGCTTCACTAGGTCTTCTCTAGTTCCATTCATTTGCAGGCAGTTTTTATGATGTCATTCATTTTAACAGCAGAGTAATCCTCAATTGTGTAAATGTACTACATTTCTTTATCCATTCTGTTGAGAATTTTCTATTTAGATTTGTATCTTATTTCTTATTTGGATTATTTGGTTTGCTAATGTCTAGTTTTTTGAGTTCCTTATTTTTTTTTTATTTTTTATTTTGGAAATCTGCCCTTTTTCATATCTGAGGTTGGTAAAGATCTTTTCCTATTCTGTAGGCTGATTTTTTTCTCCTCTTGATGGTGTTCTATGCCTTACAGAAGCTCTTCAGTTTTACGAGTTCCCATTTATTAATTGTTGATTTTAGTACTTGCTTTATTGGTGTTATGTTCAAGAACACCAATTTCCCACTTTCTCTTTTATCAATATCAATGTATCTGGCTTTATGTTGAGGTCTATAATCCAATTGGACTTGAGTTTTTACAGGGTGAGAGAATCTATTTGCATTCTTCTAAATGCTGATACCAAGTTTGACCAGTACCATTTGCTGAAGATATTTTCTTTATTCAATTGTATGTTTCTGGCTTCTTTATCAAAAATCTAATGGATTTATGTCTGGGTCTATAACTTGATTCCATTAATCATCCATTTATTTTTATACCAATGCCATGCAGTTTTTAATTATTATACCTCTGTAGTACAGCTTGAAATCAGGGATATTTCTGATCCCAAGCTGTTCGGTGGTTGTGGTTTGCTGATTGGGCATGTTTGGCTTTTTTTCTTGTTTGTTTGTTTAGAGACCACTAGTGAGTGAGTACATCCCCTGACCCTTCAAACCCCAGTCCAACTATAGGAACACCTGACTCACTCTTGAGGGAGGGGGGAAAGAACTGGATTTGGCCAGAAGTGGAGACTGATCTAAGCATTATTGGGTCAGTGGGACCATAGGACTGTCTGCTCCCTGCCCAGGGAGGGGATGGGCAGTTGCAGAGAAGTAAAATGACCAGATGTGTTGGGAGGGGGAAGAGATCTTGAATAAGGATATATAGGGAAAGCTGAACACAAAGAAAATATATGTGTAGCAATCTTATTTGTATTTCTACCCTTGATAAGCCATGCTTATGATTCTTATCCTCTGTATAGTTATTGTTAACTCTTCTGCATTTTAAATTCTTTTTACTGTTTTTTTTT
>PVIH01022606.1:0-26747 GCA_004025045.1 Sigmodon hispidus | reverse complement strand
GATCAGCATTGAGTAAATTTGATCATCACAGACAAAAATCATCAACATTGAGTAAATTTGATCATCACAGACAAAAATCATCAACATTGAGTAGATGTGATCATCACAGACAAAAATCATCAACATTGAGTAGATGTGATCATCACAGACAAAAATGATCAACATTGAGTAGATGTGATCATCACAGACAAAAATCATCAACATTGAGTAGATGTGATCATCACAGACAAAAATCATCAACATTGAGTAAATTTGATCATCACAGACAAAAATCATCAACATTGAGTAGATGTGATCATCACAGACAAAAATGATCAACATTGAGTAGATGTGATCATCACAGACAAAAATCATCAACATTGAGTAAATTTGATCATCACAGACAAAAATCATCAACATTGAGTAAATTTGATCATCACAGACAAAAATCATCAACATTGAGTAAATTTGATCATCACAGACAAAAATCATCAACATTGAGTAGATGTGATCATCACAGACAAAAATCATCAACATTGAGTAGATGTGATCATCACAGACAAAAATCATCAACATTGAGTACATGTGATCATCACAGAGCAAAATTACCAATATTGCATAGACGTGATGGCCACTCAGCTTACGTATGTGATTATCCATGTGACCACACTTGGTAGCCATGAGCAACATGACTTACGTCTCCTCAGAGTCTCTGACTGTGTCAGTGGCACCTTTAGGGATCCTGTCAATCAGCATGTGTTAGAATTTGTACACAGAAACTGTATGCATTGAAGAGGAACAAGGAGCTGCTCTGAAAGAGTAGAAACATTTCTACTCAAACAAGAATTTTCTACGAATATCATATCTGCCTCTGGAGTGCAAAGGAAAAACTGGGAAGGATTTTGCTTTCTGTGTCATTTGCTCTCTGATGTTCCACTAGGGGACTTGCTACTATCTTGAGGCTCGCTTACCTTAGCCAATGTAATCCTCTGTGAGGGCTTAGAAATTAGGAATACCAGCTTTTAAATAGCTTGCATTTTCTTTGAGGTTTTTCTTTTTCTGTGGCTCTGCTTATAACACTGAGGGAAACCCTGAGACGTGTCATGGTGAGTGTGGAGACCACTGAACCAGAGCCTGGAGGATAATGTCTGCAGAGGTTCTATGACTGGGATGGACCATGATCTAGACTGTGGTTCTGTTGATCCATGTGGTGAGCTTGGCAGGGTTTTCTCTCTTCTAAGACAATCTCAGTGTACATTCTGTGGGGGACGGAGGGGTCAGCATGCAATGCTGCCTGTGGCAAGTTCTGATACTTGTAATATATATATATTTAGTGCATACACACATACCTTGCTTTTAGTGGAAATAGAGATCGGATAAGTGGTAGTCTGGTTTTTAGAAGTTCAGAACATTGTTTAGCAGTTCCAAATGTGTCTTATAAATTTTAGAAATTTTGAGACACTGGAAGAAAGATGTTTTGGGGATCATTTTGTCTCCATATATGACTAGAATATTTTAATTGCATTTCCACCCTTGATAATCCATGCTTATGATTATTATCCTCTGTATAGTTATTGTTAACTCTTCGGCATTTTTAAATTCTTTTTACTGTTTTTTTTGATAAATACAAAACAAAGAAGGAAAAAAAAATTTTTCTGCTAACAGTTTTTATCTGATTCAGGACTGCTCAGATCCAGGGGAGAAATCATGTTTTTTGAGCTATAGAGATATTTCAGTTTTGCATGTTTTGGGAAAGACTGATAAACTAGATTTTACATTGCATGTAATAACCCATGTGTTATTAATTATTAATATATTTGAGCTGTTCAATGACTTTGTTTCTTAGGTTTTAAGAGTCTTTTTGTTTTATGCATTTCATTTTTAAATAAGACTTATTTTAAAAAAAAAAAGGTTTTCTTGTGGATAGTATTGAGAATTTGTAGAATCAAGTGTCGTTCTTCCTGCTATAAAGCCTAAAAAATGTTTGAGCTAAATTAAATTTACCTTTAAATTTGTAATTAATGAATTTATTGGGTATTTCATCTATTTTTGCTGGACAGATTTCTTGGAATTCATGTATGGAGATCATGCTGGTCCCATTGTAGGGTTGATCTTCCAAATGATGGGATTATAGGTGTGTGCAATAGCAAAACATCTCTCTTTCTGACAAACTATCTGATACAGTGGTGGAGTCGGAACAACTATGATCAGCGTGAGGCAAGAGTTTTTTTTCAGGGGGAAGGCTCTAAGGGCTTCATAGCTTCTGGCTAATTATTCTGGAATTTATCTAAATTCCGGTTAGAGATACCTGTTATAAAGTCATTAAAAGCTTTGAACTCTAGTGGTGTTTCGACATTTAGCAATAGTTGTTTCTCTATATCAGCTGATGCCTAGAGACTATCTGTCGTATTTTCATTTAGGGCTTTGTTCCTTCCTGCATTAAGTCTGCTTACCGGTCCTTTGAAATCTGGTTTGTCTGTCTTTCATTAATGAAGCCTGTCTGCGTAGCTGTATGGTCAATCTGCCCTGAGGCACACAAGGACTGGTAACTTTCTCCTTCATAATTTTGGTAAATTAAATAAAAATTCTGGCCTGAAATAAGGTGTTCTAATGCTGGGCACACATAATAGAAAAATAAGCATATTATATTTGTTTCGGTTTTGGGTGACAGGACTCCTAAGAGGAAAAGAAAGTGAAAATTTAAGAATACACAAGAAGCAGCAAATGTTTCAGATATAAAACAAAAGCAAATGACAGTCACTACCCATTTAAATAACAGGGTTTTATTTTTTGTGTGTGAGAGTGTATAGTAGAGATTGTGTTGAAGAAGTCTAAATTACACTTTTATGGCAAAATGATATAAATTTTTATTAATCCATTCACTTGAAAAAAAAAAGTCCGAAAAAGCTGTCTTGTGCACATTGTTTTGTAAAATCTTACTTCTTTATTTACCATACATTTAAGCCTTTAGCTTTTCAGTTTTATATCTTCAGGCCTGACAACTGAAGTTTACACATGTACCTGTGGAAAATCCATTAAGTCAAGGTGATACTAGAGTATTTCCATTTAGAAATGGTTGTCAAATTTCATTTAATACTTTAAATATATGTATACGTTTTCACTTGTATGTACATTGCTGTTTTGTCTGCATGAATTGCTGTGTGAAGGTTTCAAGTCTTCTAGGACAAGTGCTATTGAGAGTCAAGAGCCACCATTTGTGTTAATTTGACACAAGATAGGACCATCTAAATGAAGAGAGTCTTAATAGAGAAAATGTTACTTAATAGACAAAATGTTATATAACATTGTGCTGCAGGCAAAATATTGGATACTGCAATTAAAGGCATACAGTAATTCTGCACATTTGGACATATGGTTTTGTCCTCTGACTGTTGATAAATGCTGAGCCTGCTCTCACTATTTAGTTGTTTAAAGTTCACAAGCTGGTATATAGGACCTTAATTAAAAATATAATAAGCTTTTCTGACATAGCAAAGTTATATCACAGCATGTACAAACGTAAACATTCCTTGATGTGGTTCTATAAACCTCCCCAAATAATATTTCATAGATCTTCCTGAAAGATGTTCATATCTCTAGTACATGGAACTCACACTATACCTCTCAGGTTCCCTCCAAAGTTGACGACAAAATCTGTTCAATGTGAAAGTGATTATCTGCATTTTGTGAATATATCTTTCCATATGCCCATTGTTATAACTAAAGTTTTATTCTGTGGCAATTCCACAAAGGTGTAAAAATGTTAAGAAAATAACCCACTAGATCCTCAAGCCTCTGTTTTAACCTGCTCAATGCTATATTAGCACACAAATGTACAAAATATACATTTAGAATGTTTGGCTTCTCCAGGAATTTTACTTGGCGATTCTGTATATACAGTATATTCTACTGACTGATGATAAATAAAATAAAATTGCGTATCAAAGTAAGAATACATTAGTAACAGTCCTGCTGGATATTCTAAACTTAAATAAAAATCTACGGGATTTTTCAGATTTTTAAGTCTTCTCAGATTTGGAAGTTTACTTCAGTAGCATTAATTATAATTGATATTAAGATTAAAAACCTGAAGGTAGACATTAGGGTAAATGCTAAAAGATGAGTTAAAGATCCAGACACTAGAGAGACTTTTTAAAATATATTTAATTTTAGACTGAAGGGTGTGGGGATTCATTGCAGAAATGTAGCAGTCTATTCTGGTGCTTCAAGGGAGTCTTCCAGCAAAGGTATTCCACTGCTCCTTTGCTCCACTTTTCCGGGCAGTTTCTCATCTGCTCTAATGAATAAAGGTCTGTAACCAAAACTCATTTAATAAATTTATTTTGGAGAAAAGAGTCTTCTGCCAAGGCAAAAAAAAAAATGATAACTGCAAAGTGTAAAGTCCCAGGGCTGATATAGGGCTTCTAATGTGCAGAAGATTTCTAGGGAGATTTTTAAATATAAAATTTAATTAGATTTTAATACCTGAGCTTGAAAACTCAGGTATTGTCAGAATGCTATGCTTAGGATTTGATGGTTTGGAGCTCAGTTGATAAAGAATAAAAATTGTTAATTTGACTCTGGTTTTAAGTCTAAAATGTGTTTCATTTTGGGGGGATTTTTTTAACATTTTTTTCTACTTTCTGGGTCAGGATATGTTTCTTTGACTGGCCCTTTTTCTCTAAACATAGGGCTGCATAAACTTAAAAATTTATTTTTTCAATGTGTGAAGCAAATAAAAATAGACATTATCATTCTCTAGCATGGATTTTGAATTTAAAAATTTTTAAATTTAATTAAAAAATTTAGAATTTTATCTACATTTCATTTCAATTTCTAGAGAATTTATCATTAATGAAAAGTGTAGTCTTTACAATAAGTAAAATACTTAGGAAAACTTGAGGAAAGAAGAATGACTTTTTCAACACTTGCTTAGTAAATCAGTCAGCAGCTGAATAAAAACACAGCCGTATTAGTCGAAGTTTTGCTTCCACTGAACAGATTGATTTTTCAATCAATCAGAGAGATTAAATAAATCTCTCTCTGCATTTAGTGAAGAGAGCAAACTCTGTTCAATTTTGTATTTACTATTTATGTACTATTTTGTAAATACTATGTATATACTATTAAAATATACTATTTACTATGTATATAATGTTTTGTATTCTAGTAGCCATGGAGATAAAATAGAGTTCAATTTTACATTCTGGGCAGGGGCTTGCACACTTCCAGGAGAGAATGAGCTATGAGATAAGGACACCTAGATGATCCTGCTGGCCGCACCACCCAGGTGGTGTCCAGGAATATTAAACTGTGAAAAGTTCCTGTGCATGAGTTCATTAACAGCACAACTGTGCTCTTGACCCCAAGTAACAACTGTGTCTCTGTGGTCTTTGCATATAAAAGCTCCTGCAACTTGGGGTTTTCAGCTCTTCCCTGCACCACTCTCCTGGGCTGCAATTGCAGTGCAGAGAACAAGCTCCCTGCCTAGGCTTCCATGGCTCTGACAATAAACCTTGCTGTTGTATTTCAGACCTCTCTGTCACTGGTTTTCTCTCTGGATGACTGAGATTTAGGCATTATATCTAGAAAGTGGATTTACTGGATTGTCTCAAAGGCTGAGATCTAAACTGGCTGTCTCCCAATGAAATGTTAAAGAACTTTGTAGTTTTATCTTTATGGAGACTAGATGGCTTGGAAGATTTTGAATACATGCCAGAATTTCTAAAAAAAAAAAAAAAAAAATTGGGCTCTAAAGAGCGTAAAACAATGGCTGTGAAGAGCTGTGGGAAGAAATCATTGTGAGAGAGTGAGATTGTTCAGTGGAAAGAGCAACAGAGAAGAGGAACAAAAAATACATATATTTTGAGAGAAGGAGCCGTTGTGGGGTTAGCAAGAAACCTGGTGCTATGGAAACATTTAAGGACACCGAAGATGTCCCCACCTAAGACTCCAAGCAAACATAGTGTGCCTTCCTCTATGGTCAAGTAAATCACTGTAATAATTGTCATTATAGAACCTTTATTTAGCAATGGATAGAGTCAGAAGCAGGGATCTATAGCTAAGTATGGACTTGATCATCTAGTTCAGCTATAATGAGGGCAGAGACTGTATATGAACAAAGGGATTAGGATCATGAGGACACTCAAAGAAATGCTTAAACCTTGCTATTGGGAGTTTATTGACTGAAATAATCACTGAGCCTTCATAAAAAATAAACCCTCTAAGTATAGATAACAGTCAAACAGTGTGAACAGTTTGTGAAGCCTCTTGCAGTAAAACAAGAGTTTATTTCTGGTGCATGAACTGGATTGTCAGAACTCATTTATTTCAGAGGAACACCTAACTCAGCCTTGTTACTAGGGAAATAAAATCAGACATACTTCAGCTGGATATGCCAGACTGGACGGTCTCATCCTGAGATTCAGTGCTCAATAGATAAAGGAATGGGATGGGGAAGCTTGAGGGAGGATTAGGAAGAGGGAAGCAGTGGGGGCATAATGAATATTTTCAAATAAAAATGCTGCTAAGCACTTGTGGTAAAAAATAAATATGCCAGAGGCTTTTATTCAGTGTTTTTTTTTAATTTTAATCTCTCTTTAGTTGTAAATATTCTGGGCTGTTTTCACCAGTATGGTAGGAATATACACCTCTCTGCATAGTATAATGAGTTATACAGGTTAGCTAGTCACAGGTTATCTTTATCTAGTATGAAGAAGGGAATGTGCCTTTGGAATTCAAACAGATGGATATCCTGGCCATCTAATGCAGTCAGGGTCAAGTGCTATTGAAATACATATCTCTCCTACTCTAAAAATGGTCACTGTCTGGGGTGAATTCCAAGGTCATCAAAACCTGGGCTGTGTCTTTAATTGCAGTGTTATAATAAGGGAAATAGTGTTTAGTCCTCATTAGCCAATCAGCCTTTCTGGTGACCTGGCAGGAAGAAGTGGTCCTTCCTATTGCCTGCTTTAGGCTTAGCATTAAAGAAGAGCTTGCATCAGCAATTTTATGTGGTGAACTGTTTGTGCTGTTGTAGGGAGCTGAACAGAGAGTATGACTGAGATGGGAAACCAGGTCATGGTAGTGAGGGGCTAATGTTTATAGATGGAGTTGAGCACATGGTAAGATATGGAAGCTAGTATGGTGAGTCCATTCGTGATCTGTGTGGGATCCTGCAGCTAGAATCCCTCTCCTGCCAGGTACCATGTTTTCTAGAAATTTACTGCCCCAAACATAAGGCCTCTGAATAATGTTCTGTTCGCAAAATTAGAACCGAAGAGCTATGTTTGTAAGAAACGCCAATTTTTTTGTACATCAGCATGTTTTTGTTGCACTCAGGGAAAACATCTTGCCATTTTGCAAAGCTCTATAGTCTAAGTAACTTCTAGAGATTTTACACTTTACACCTGCCCTCTGATTAATCTTCTTTGTACGCTGTAAATAAAGGATTGTTTTGGCCTATGCACAGCACCACAGAAGTGGGTGGAGAATCAGAGGGCAGGCAGGTAGGAGAAAAATAGAGTTAGTCAGTCGCCATCCGACCCCCAAAGGAGAAACATGTGGAGAAACAGGTGAGCCACGGTCTGAGCCATGTGGTGGGAAGATTAATGAAAATAAGTTGATTTAAGATAAAAGAGCTAGCTAACAATGTGCTTAAGACATGGGCCAAACAGTATAAAATATACAAGTGTCAAATTCATTTCTTTGAGAGACAAAAGTTGCCACTGGGCCAGGTTCAAAACCACTGGGCCCAAATGGGTCCCCGAAAAACATTCTACAACAGATGGCTTCCCAATGTGGGCCAAACACCCACATAAATCCTAAAAAAGTTTAAAAAGCTTAAAAAGAGTTCTAGATCACTAAAACAGAGCCAAAAGCGTTTTTCTAAATTGTGTATTTAATTTGATTTATGGTACGTAGATGGTGCAGTGCTACGGCATGTCCGTAGCACACAGCTTAAACTCAGACATTTCACAAAAGGCTTGACATAAGTGTAATTAATTTGAGGTTTCTACTTATATTAAACAAAAAAAAAATAGACAGAGTTAAAAACGGTTTTTCTAGTAGCAACATTTCCTGAGTCTGCTCTGTTTGCCAGCAGCAGCAGAGACACAGCGGGCTCCTCCACCATATTAAAAAGCCGCCATAAGGGACACAGTCAGCAGCTAAAATGATACTGACATTTTAAAAGCTCTTTGGTTTAAAAAAATGATTAAAAATTCTCAATAAGACAGATTTAGACTCACAAAACCTCTAAATGGGGTCCAATGCATATAAAATACACATAGGCTTCAGAGAGAGAAAAAAAGCGTAAAAAAAAAGCCCTTTAAAAAATTAAAATAAAGATAAAAAGGCCATACAAAGATGGCAGATAAACAAAAAGTCTAAATTATGTTTATTTTGTTTTCTTTTAATTTTTTTTTACTTTTAATGAGCTCACTGCAAAAAAGACAATTGATTGCTAAGGTTACTAAGTTAAACAAATACATATATTTTAAAAATATCTTGACTTTAAAATCTGTTTGTAAAAATATGTTTCTGCTTTTCTCTCCACAGAAGATCAAAACCTGTAGACTGGTTCTAGGCAAATGTGGTTCCATTTGCCAAGGCCACCTAAAATTCTCTAATGAGAAGATCAGCTTCCAAGATGGCCAATTGAGATTATTCAGTTTCAAAACCCCATGAGGTTGTCATCGTCCTTTGACAGCAAAAAGTAATAAAAAAAAAAAAAAGGTACATCCAGTTTGCCCAAAATATTACTTATTAATGTTTGTTTTATTATAAATAGTTAATGGTCATAGTCAATCTTTAAAAAAGGGGGGGGAGGAGGATGTGATATAGAAATGATTAGAAAAGATAAGTGGATTTTGATTTATTGATATAAACTTAAGGTCAATTTTGTTATGCTGTGTATATTTTTTTCTACTCTTGATTAAGGTGTGATGCTGATGTAGCTCATTTAAAATTGTAATGTGTAATTGAGAAATGCAGGTTAATAGTCATCTATGATAACCAAACTTATACTCACATTAGTTAAGTTATTATAGGTATACTAAGATATATTTTAATTAGATAGTCTTCAAACACTTCAAAGATATGCAAAATATGACATTTAAAATATTTTAAAAACTTTGACTTTTCTAGACAGTGAGACAAGTCTGTTCCTGACAGCACCAATATATTTCAAAAAAAAAAAAAAAAGATAGATATTGAAAAAACTTCATGTAAAATTTACTTTGTAGCAACAGTTAGCCACTGGACAAAAACTGTTGTGATACTGACTGCTTAATCGTATGCTATATAAACTATACATACAAGTATAATAAAAAAGTGACCTGTGAACTTTGACAGAACAAGCCGAGATCATCCTTCAAGTTCCTGCTTTACAAAAAAAAAAAATTGTCAGACATTCTTCAAGACATGCAAAAAAGCGACTGATAGAATGTGTCAAATTTCCTGCATCACTAAAAGGTATAACAGGGACTTTGGGCCATAAAGGCTAAAGATTGTGCCCCAACGTTACAAAAGAACTTTAGGTGACTGTCCAGGCAGACATAGACTTTGGAAGTTGCTTACATTTCCTGTTTATTTAGATAATATTATATCCTACTCTGGTCTTTGATGTGGTTAAAAGTTTAAATATAAATATAGTTCTTTTTGTTTAAGAGATATATTAGATATAAAACTTTAGACTCACAATGATAATGTAGATAATAAAATATTCCCTTTAATTTTGTAAATGCAAATATACTAGATATTGTGACTATAATTCCTGCTTGAGAGCTGCTCTGTTGTAATTTTGCTACTTGAAAATTAAAACCTTCCTTTTTAATTAGACAGAAAAGAGGAGATGCGGTAGAATGTTCTCTGTATGCTATAAATAAAAGACTGTTTTTTTTGCATGTGCACAGCACCACAGAAGTGAGCAAGAAATCAAAAGACAGCCAAGTAAAAAAAGAGTAGAGTTTTTTTTTCTTATAAGTTTCCCAAAGGAAAAACTTATAAGAGGTACAGGTGAGTCATGGGCTGAGCCACATGGCTGACAGATTAATAAAAAATAGGTTAAATTAAGACAAAAGTGCTAGCTAGTAATGTGCTTAAGACATGGGCCAAACAATATAAAGTATATAACTGTCTAATTCATTTCTTTGGGAGAGAAAAACCACCATGCAGACCAGGTTCCAAACCTCCACCGCAGGTCCAGGCACAAAACCCTCTACAACAAGGTAGCACTTTAATAATAAGGTGTGATGTAAAAGAGGAGAATTAATAACATAAGGATTTGCTGATGTTCAAGAGTTAGTACATTTCACAAAATAATACTTAAGTGAGAAATGACTGTCTTTAAGATACAAAAAATGGTGAGTGCATGCAATTAGGTCTGTTAGGCATTAGGATAGCAAAATACACAAGATTGTCCAGACATTTGTCTTTAAGCCATTGCAAAGAAGCCACCACTGATTCACAACCTGCCACTAAGAAGAAGCCTTTGTCAAAACATGAGATTTTTAATGAGCTCCTCTGTTTGTTTCTATAATTATAATTTTTCATTATCTAAGATTCTCCGTCATTCTTGGTACCTTTCATTTTGGAGTAAAACCAAGGCAGGGCTCATTCAAGGAAACTGCTACCATTAAGCTGTTTCCTATTTTATAAATTCTTGTTTGATATTTGAAAACATTTTCTTCGATACTGTTTTTTGTAATTATATCAAGCCTTTTGCTTAAGAAATCTTTTATGTTAATTTTACTTGATTTGTGGATTTTCTTACAACAGGATTGTTGTGCTGTAAGGTGACTTTATTTCTTAGCTTTTAAGTTTCTTTTTGTTTTCTCTATTCTATCTTGGAATAAAGTCTCAAGATTCTCTTATGAATAATTTTATGACTACTTATAAGAAATTATCTGTTTCAGTCACAAAGACTACAAAATATCTTACTATAGTACATTTAACTTGTTTTTATATTTTTAAATAATGAACAAAACAATATCTGAGTAAGTTTTGCTGAAAAAGCTTTATCATGTAGTGCATCAAATACAAAATCTGCTACTAAATGTAGCTCTTGCTTACCAGCAGATTATCATTTAGATGAATATTTCCTAATCATCTGGTTAAAATTGAGACACTTCAGGTTAGATTACTTAAATTCAGAATACATTTTCTGTCCTATAAAAGTATGGAGACATTACATGTGTTACAGTGAAGTTGTTATTAATTTTTATTAATATACAGAAAGTTCCAGCCCCATACAAATTAAAGAATAAAGTTTTGCTGCAGTCCCAGTGTATGTTCTTCTAAGTCACTGAGAATGGGTAGTCCACCTTGTAGTGACATTCTGTGCTTGTTTAGTCTTGTTGATATAAGGGATCTAGGTTATAAAATAGGGGGACCAAAAGATTGAGCATAGCCAGAATCAACCTAGTAAATCTATTTATACAATCTCAGTGTTTATTTTTTATACTATTACGTCTTTATAACTTTGTAAAGCAAAACATTATGCTATGATTACTGCCTCAATTTTTATTTAAAAAATTCCTAATTAAAAGAGATGATTTATACATTGTATCTTTCTATGTTTGTACTTTGTATAAATAAATGTGTGTTTCCACCTATAAAGGTCAGAATTTGATGTCTGTTTCCTTGCAACTGAGATTATAGATAATTTTATCATCTATGTGGAATCTACATGAATGCAAGAAATTAAATGTAGGTCCCTGAGAAAATTAACCAATTCTGTTCATTGCTGAGCAATTTTTCTCATCCCTGTGTTTATGCCCCCATCATAAAAAATCTGTTTTACCTTGTCTTTGTTTGACATTATTGCTATTTTTTTTGAGAGAGGGTCTTAAGTGACAAATACAAACCTTAACCACATTTATATTCTGAAACTGATTCTCCTCTAAAATGCAAACGTAATTACAGTAGGTCTGCCCTATCTATTTCTTGGTGTTATTTCCTTGTGGCTATTAATATTCCTAGATTTTTTATATTTTTAATGTTCAGATTATGAGGTAGTGAAAGCATTTTTTGTTTTTGGTTCTATGTATTTGCTGTTCTGTATACTTCTTTTACTTTGAAAGATCTCTCCTCTTTTAGTTTAGAGACTTTTTTCCTATTATTTTGTTGAATGTATTCTTTGTGCCTTTTACCCAAGTTTCTTCTTTTTCTTCTTTTCTTTATTATTTTTGGATTTTTATTACACTAATATTTGGGGTGAGTTAATTATTTTTTGACCAAAATATCCAGTAATTCCAAGTTATCTTCAATACCTGAGGTTATTTTTTATTTCTAATATTTTTGATGAAACTTGTTTCCGGTTTCTGTTTATATACATATACTTTTGACTGCAACAATTCCATTACTTTAATTTTTTTCATTGGTCTATTTTCATTTTGGCTTTTGAACAGATTTATTATCTCCAACTTTTCTTTTTGGCTTTCCTTAGAGGCTTATTCTGTTTCTCCGATGGTTTGTGTTTTTCTTACTTTCTTTAATTTTATTCATTTACTATTTAGATTCTGCTGTAATCTTCATACAGTTGGTGTTAAGGTCATTGACTTGTGAATTAGTCCGTTTGGAATATTCAGATTATGCTGTTTTCGCTAGGTTCTGAAGAAGACATTGAGCCGGCTGTAATTGACTATGTTTCATTTTTTTTTTTCAGTTTCTGAAGACAGGTTTTCCTGTGCAATAATTGCTATCTTGTAACTTAAATTGAATATCTGACTGGCGTGACAATTCAGCGATCCGGGGGCCTGGAGAGATGGCTCAGCGGTTCAGAGCACCGTCTGCTCTTCCAGAGGACCCGGGTTCGAGTCCCAGCACCCACATGGCAGCTAACAACTGTCTGTACTTCCAGTTCCAGGCAAACACCAAGGCAAATAAATAAATAATAAATAAATAAATAATAAATAAGTAAATGATAAATAATAAATATATAAATAAATAAATAAATAAAAAAATTCAGCGATCCACCAACTGTGGTGGAATATTCTCTGTATAATGTAAATAAAGGAGCTGTTTTGGTCCATGCTGGGCACCGTAGAAGTGGGTGGAGAATCAGAGCACAAGCAGGTAGGAAGAAGGGTGGAGTTTGCCAGTCTCCATCCATCCCCCGGAGAAGAAGCATGTAGGAATGCTGCAAGCCACATGGCGGGAAGATTAATAGAAATGGGTTAATTTAAGAACAAAGAACTAGCTAGTAATGTGCTTAAGATATGGGACAAACAGTTTAAAGGATATAAACTTGTGATTCATTTCTATGGGGGATAAAAACCGCGGCCACCACACACGCGCCACGTCGCAAACCTCCCGGGGCCAAACAGGTGCCAGGAGAAACTTAATACAACAACCAACTTCTGCCAAAAAAAAAAAACAACTGGGATTAAAGTGTGCAACACTACCAACTGTTTTATTTCTCTTTATTTATTTATTTATGCTGTTATCTAGGAATTTAGGTTTAGGATAATTACTGGTCTAGGTGTTGTGTGTTTTTCCTAAGTTGTGTGGGTTTGTTATTCTTTGTTTTCTCTTGATTACCTCAGCGTGTGATAGTTTTGTAGGTTTTGATTTATTGGCCATCTTCTGTGATATATTTACTGAGAATGCCTGCTGGAGTTGGTAACTGGGTTGCAGTCAAATTTTGAGGGAAATAGGGATAGAAGTGATGGTATGTAAAAGTCACAGGAGTTGTATTCAAGAAAGATAGGCTTCAGCTGTGATCTGTCTCAGTCCTATTTGTGAGTCTTAAGGGATCTCATGTGAGAGAATACATTTTATTTTTGCAATTTATGCTCTTACTGCCATATCTTCCACAATAAACACTGAGACTTAGGAGAAAATTGAGCTAGAAATGTTGCTTCAAGTCTAATCATTCTCAGTCAGTTTTTCTTTAAAGTTTGACTAGATGTGTATTACTATGTCAGTCACAATCTTCATTATTTCAAACTATCTATGTTGAGAAATTAGATGTCCATTGATCTGTGGTTACACTGGTAGCTTATTTTATGTCAGGTCAATTTTATGTTAACTTCACAATATAATAGTAATACATTCTTGCCCAAAGCCCATAATTTGTCTATGCTAAAAGCTTTAGTCTTTTGATGGTGTCATACATTATTCTGCATGCCATGGAGATGGTCTTGATTACAGTTGAAAATTGTGCTAACTCCTGTATTTGTGCTCTGTTAGCATTCATGATACTTGATAAAATGTCTTGGTGTCATAATTTGAGAACTATTTCCTAGCACAAGGACAGTTTGTTACATCCTCTAGCTTTATCTTAAACTGTTTTTCTTTTGCTGTTATTACTGTAATATGTCTATGCACATAAATATATAAACATGAGCTGTTGATTACATTTCTTTTTCATCTACTTACATAGTTTCAGAGCAGATTAATGTGTTTTGGATAACCAAATTTAATGTCAGTTCTTTGGGAGAAAAGTGTATGTCTCCCAATGATTTTAATTTCCTATAGAACTTGCCTAAAATCTTCACGTCTCACCCCAAAACATCTATGTTACTATGTCTACTGAGAATATTTTTTCTTTCTCCTGATATTAATCTTGCAGTGATCAAGGTCTGTCTAAATTGCTTTTATGGGTTTGGTAATTTTCTTTGAAAGACATTTTAAATTTTTTTCTTGATCCTACATGAATGGCCCCTCCCATTTTGGGAATAAGTGTATCATCAAGTTGTTGCTATCTTCTTGTTTGGTTTACTGCTTTTTAATTAATTACTATAGTTGATATTTTTCTTTGGAGCTTAAATTAGTGTATTACTGTCTTTTTTCCTTATTAGTCTCTGTTGTCAAAGTCACAAACCCTAGAATAATCTGAGAGAATATCAATTGAGGCTGTGCCAAAATTAGAAAATCTGATTCCTATATATAGAATATTGAATTGATTTTGATTGCTGTGGAAACTATTATTCGCAGAGGTGGAAATATTTCTGAGAAAGTTGCCTTGGACTTGAAAATGGAGATACTTGACCATGAGACAGTGACTAGACTAGACAGAAAGCCATAAGAAAATGTTTGTCCATAGGTTTTACCTTCAATTATTAGCTTTAGTGGCTATTCTAAGCTACCAAAATGTGAGAATGTGCTCTGACACAATAAACCAAGTAATCCCATTTATTGACTGAGATGTTTTTGGTTACAGAATGTAATCAAAGGAGCATAAAAGCAAGTTTGGCAAAAAAAAGTGAAACATGATATGTGGTTTTATTGCTAGGTAGAACTTGGGAATATTGCATTTCATAAAAATATGAAAGGTATCAGAATTTTAGGTGGCAAAATCATAGAAATTTTATACTAAACATAATTAGCCATTCGTTTAAAACCAGAATGTAGGGAGTGTTAATTGTATTGGAAGATAATAGATTGGGATAATAGGATTACAATTAGAAATGTATACAATGCACAAAAAATTAATTTTGGACTCATTTGTGTGGTAATTGGGTTAGAGAATATTTCTTATTCTACATATATACCACATCAATTTAGTATGTTAGAATGAAAAATAATTGATTAATTTTAAAATGTAATATTGAATGTACTTCATGATTGTTACCAATGAATTATTCAGGTATACTGTGAAATAAAAACAAGTAGGACTAAATTAAATAAAAAAGAAAAGGTACATTCAGATGTCAGCTAAGTGCTAATACAGCCATAAATTTTTAAGTAGTTTGTCGCTATTAAAGAGAAGACTGTTGGTGTAAAATAATTTCTTATTAAAGTGCCATAAGTGCAAGACTTCTTTGAGGTAAACAAATTTGTGGAAGGGCTAAAAATATTGAGTCCTAGTCTAAGATTGCCATTTTATATAAAACCTACTTCCCTGAAGTCCATGCATGTTGGTGTCCTTTTCAGTGAAGAAATCTAAGTTTGCAGAACCATAAAACATGTGTTGCTCTTAGAACAAAGAATCGATGAAAATTTATGGCCAAAGATTTTGCTGCAATGGTTATTTTTGAGGCACCTATGATTGGAAGATTCAGAAAGCCAGTGAGAGACTTTTGAGAGTTTATTCCATAAATTTTTCAGGATAAACCCCATAGTTTTTCCTTGTGCTTTTATCATTTACTCTTGGGAAAAACCACACTAGCACTCCTGAATTCTATTACAGATAGAATAATGTATGTAAACATGTCCTTTCCATTGCATTGCAGGTGGATGACTTTCTTCTAGCCTGGTATATGTGTTTTAAATATTTAAAATTAATATAAATATTTTACCTCTATGCATAATATTCTCCATGTGGATTCTTAGTTATCACAATGATCCAAAGATGTTTTCAGATATCCTAAATATAAAATAATGAATACTTAGGATCCCCCATGTGTTTACTGGAAAATGTGGTTTATACACAAGACAAACTAAACTTTTTCTACTGAATCATCTCTCCTGCACTATGCTGATTAATTATAATTTATAATTATATTGGCAATGTTTTCAGCTGTTCATTTGTAATTTATTCAACAAACAGTAATTGATAGTAAAATCTCCTTGACGGTACAGTTAAATTTGGGACAATTTTTGTTTCTGGATTTTAAATATACAGCTGGAGTGAATGTATAATTCTTTGTAGGAAATTCATTATACACCTCTTATTTTTATTATTTTTCTTTGATTGAATGAGTTTTCCATAATAGGACATGGGTTTTAGTATGTAATTTTGTCTTTCCTAGACTAAGCTTGCATTTCCCTCACATGCAGATATAATTTGTTTCCTGACAGATGAGCTTGGAGGCATGAACCAAAACATCCAGGTTGTTAATCTTATTTTTAATTTCTTCAGTGTGTAGCTGTTCATACAATTTCTGTCATGTGTTTTCTGTACTGATGACTTGTTTTCCTTAATATTCATTTTTCACAAGATGAAATCCCAGTATATCTACACAGAAATGACAGATTTCAAACTGCTATTTAGTTTTCTTTCTGTGGTGATTACATTATAATGTGTTTGTCACAGAATCAATGAATTGAACACCCGGATTATATGACTATTCCGTCCTAGAAATATGCTTTTAGAATATTGTTAGCATCATGGTTTTGCTTGTAAACATGCATCTTGTATTTTAGAATGCAGTGACATATAATGATGTGCATGTCAACTTCACTTTGGAAGAATGGGCTTTGCTAAAGCCTTCCCAGAAGAATCTCTACAAAGATGTGATGCTGGAGACCTATGAAAACCTCACTACAATAGGTAGGACTAAATGATCTTTTCTTTTTAACTTTATTTATTTATTTGCCTTGGTGTTTGCCTGGAACTGGAACTACAGACAGTTGTTAGCTGCCACGTGGGTGTTGGGACTCGAACCCGGGTCCTCTGGAAGAGCAGACGGTGCTCTTAACCGCTGAGCCATCTCTCCAGCCCCCGACTAAATGATATTTATGTGAAGAAGAAAATGGTTTTTGGTAACTGATATTTTTTGTAATTTATTGAGAAATCAGATGAATAATAATATAATCAGGCTTGGTTTTTAAGAACACTGAAGCATTTGAAATTTTGAAAGATTTATAAGAGTATAACCATTATTTTCTGGTACTATATTTTAGGATACCTTTGGGAAGAACATAATATTGATGAACACTGTCAAAATTCTAGAAGGTATAAAAGGTAATTTTGATGTATAAGTTGATAGAGATGTGCCTTTGAAAAATTGTTATATGTTCTGAAAATTTTAGACAAGCAGCTGTGTAAATAAAGACAGCTAAAATAAATAATTATTAAATTTTTTAAAGTACGCATTATCTTCAAGTAGGCGAACTGTCTTTGCAAGACACTCATTTCCAAGAAGTCAATAAATATGGTGTAACAGATACGATCATTTAAACAGAGTTATGGTCACTGTGCTTTCGAACTGTCAGGGCATTAATTTTATACTACATATATGACAGTGATATAACCATTAATGTGGTGATGTGCATATTTAATTACCTCAGTTAACTCAGGTGTAAATCTCTATACATTTGTATTAGTTTTTTTCCCCTTTCTTCTGATATAATGCCCATGCCCACTAAAGAGTTTAATTTGGACCTTGGTTCCAGAGGAAAGCAGAATCACCATGAACATTGTATGGTAACAAATGTCAGACATGGGAGCTAAAGCAGCAAGCTAAGGACTCACACACTTAATCTGCATTGGGAAGCAGATAGTGAGAACTAAAAAAAAATGATTTGTGTAAGTAAATTTTCAAAACCTTTTCCCAGAAACATATTTTCTTCAGCATGTCATTTTCTAAATCTTAACAAACGATAGTTCTAAGCTTTCAATATTGATTTATCTGACTTCAAGACTCTAGGCTTGCTTTCTTTCACAGGAACAGATAATGAAGCAAACCTCTGAAGAGCTGGTACATGGCTCAAAATTTGTTTTTGCAGAAGTAAATGCCCATTATAAGAAAAATTATGAGTGGAAAGATGTTTGTTTAGATTGTTTTAATTGTAATTATGTAATAGCAGTAAGTTTGTGTAGGTATAAGAATATCCATGCTCATTTCTGAGAGTGGTAGAACCTTAAGTCTTTTTGTAATAGGTATTAGAGGAAGCTGCCAAAAATTGAACTTTGGTTTTAAGAATAACTATTTATTAATTCCGTTTTCATGTTTTTACTGTTGTAAATTTTATAAACCCTATTTGTATACGTTTCAGGTCAAGAAATAGTGATTAATACACAAAGAATGCCACTAGTCATATAAACAATTTGGTGAGGAATTCAGGCTTCACAGTGTCTTCAGCTTCTATAAAAAATAATTTTCTTTTTTTTATCACATTTTTGAAGAAAGTAAAGTACTTACCATGTTTAGTCACAATTGATCATTGAACTCACTGCATTGTGGTTTCTATTTTGAAACATTTGAGGTGTATAATGAAATGTGCTATGTGTGTGGCAAATCTACTTAGAGAATTTCATTATGTGACCCTTATATCAGATCATGATTTTTATCCCATTTTTATTGTGTTTTCACTTAGGGAGTGGTATATTTACTGTCTAATGTATGCAATGGTATCTCAATTATCTATGTGGTCCATTGTTTATTGAAATATCAGGTAGTATGACCTTTAATTAAGGCTGTCTTGAAAAGAGTGTTGGTTTGTTTATTCTAAGTTTTTTATAAAGTCCCCTGATATTTTATTGTTAGATAGCTTGGCTTAGATATCTGTAGTGATTCATGGATACATTTGGAAACATGTGTCTGCCTCCTGAGTTCAAGTGCATGTACAGTTGACAGACTCAATTTTTAGTGTTTGACAACACAGTTCAACAATGTTAACATGCTTGGGAATATGAGAATTATTAAATTCTTCATGCAGATTTAAAGCAGTATTTTATTTTTTTCTGGTACAAACATTATAAAGTAGGATTCTAAACAATGTATCCCTATATAGATTTACATATATGACTTAATACTCCAAGCTACTCCCTGCACCATTTGGCATTTAATCTTGAACTATTGCCTTTTAAGGGAATTACCCAGACAGTCTAGATGAGGTAATGCCACTAAGATTTATTTTGTACCAAACTTTCAGGTGTGTTCAATGTGATTATGTGTTTATAGACCAGCACAGATATGTGAAAACCAGAAGACAAGTTTATGATTTCTACTTTTGTTTCCCTTTATATAATGATCCAAGTCAGGTTTCTTTTTTTTTTTTTTATACTGATTCTCACAAATTGGCCCTTGACTTCTTTTTTTTAATGTGAGTTTTTAAAATATTTATTTAATATTAAATATGCAGTATACAGAAGAGGGTACCAGATATCATTATAGATGGTTCTGACCATATAAAAACAATTATACTACCAAACATTTTTATTTTGTTTATTTTGAGCACTAAACATTTTGCCAACAATCATTCAAGGGGTAGCAGAGGGGGCACAGGAGTTGTCAACAGATGATAATTACAATTCCTGTTGTTTGTCCACAGAGAGGTAATTCCCTCATGGATAATCTTCAGGTGACTGTGGCTCCCAATACCATAGACATTGAGATATATTTGATAAGTTTAAACTGGGAATAATAAATTTCTTATTGCCTATGAGGTAATTTTATTTTCTAATGAAAGTATCCCTGTCTACTTGGTGCTCTTACCTGTAAATTAATATGAAGATTATTAAGCCCTCCCATTTAATTTATTGTAATGTTAAGTTTGATGAATAAAAGTATATACCATGATATATTTCACAACAAATATCTAAGGAACTTTTAGATTGCAGTCAAAACTCCTTAAAAGCAAAGCTGGCTTAAGTTTTTTTTTTTTTTTAAGGATAAGATGATGCGTTTTCAGCTATTGCTTTACATTATTCGGCTGAAACAAAATCATGTAAGACTTTCAAGTCCCATGTTTTCAAGAGAACATTAAGAGAGAAAAGCAAAGAAAACAATTTTACAGTCCATAAGGACAGATAGTTGATCCTAAAAACAAAAATTAGCCAAAATATTAAGATTAGTTGTATATAAAAGGTCACGATTAACTCCTTGTATCCCTTTCTGCCGTCATTCTCCAGGCGGGTGTATACCTTAAAAATCTAAAGTTGAGCTAGCCAATTGTCTTTTATGTACAAAAATTTAGTGCTCTTTTAGTGTCAGGATTAAGGTCAGGATTAGAGAGACAGATGTTTATCTCAGGATTAAGTCTACAGGAATAGAGGGTTCTACATTGATAATTAGGTTTTAAATTATGTTTATATTTAGTTTAATTGTTACTGGAAGGTCAGGACAGAGAAGTAGAGGTTAGTGTTAGCGTCAACCTAAATGAAAATTAGTGTTTGGATTCAGGGTATGGTGAGAGTCCAGGAAAAATATTCTTTTTTTTTTCTGTTAGGGTCAGGTTAGAGTTAATCATTGTAGGTTAGAGTAGCGGCTATGGGTTAATGTCAGAATTAGACTTAAGGTGAGGTTAACCTTGGTATGTTAGTGTTAGGGGCTTGAGTTTGATTTAAGACTAGGGATTGTTCATGGGAAGATTTTGATTAGGGTTAAGTTAAGGATAGAGTTATAGGGTCAGGTTAGGGTTCCCATAGCTTCAGTGTAGGATTGCAGTTTTGATTAAGTTTGGCATTTTGATTAGGTTTATAAAAAGTGTTATGTTTGGAGATGTGGTTTTGGGTCAAAATCTAGGTCATGGTTTGATTACCTTAAGAGTTATAGTTAGGGTTAGGTTCCAGGGTTAGCATGTTTATTGTATGGGATAGGCTGAGTATTAGGGTTAATTTTTGATTTAGGAATAATTGATAGCATTAAGCCTAGTGTAATAAGGTTTTTAGGGTTATGGTCACATTTACAGTTTGGGATTAGGATTTGAAGTGCAGTTAGCTTTGGGGTTAGGATGGTCAAGAGTTAGGGTTTGACTTAGGTTTGCAGGTAATGCCAGTTTTGTCGGGGTTAATATTAAGTGTATCGTAAAGGCTTAGGATTAGTAATAGCATTTAGTTAGAACCATGTGTCGTTTTGGGTTTTGGTTAGGTTTACTTTTCAGGCAGCGTGGTTGTGGTTAAGGCAAATGTTTTCTTTTATTAGGTTACTGATGTGCTACGGTCAAAGTTGTCATGGGTAGGGTTATTGTTAAGTTTGGGATTTGAAATTAAGGTAGTACTTAAAGTTAGGGTTGTACTTGATGGATAATGATAGTATTAGGATTATTCCTAGGGTCTTTGTTGGGTTAGGATGTAGTTTATGGTTTTGTTTTTGTGTTTAGCTGAAGAATGGTTTCATTGTTGGGCTTATGACATGGAGGGTTAGGGCTTGTTTTATGGTTATAATTTGTTTATGGTTAGTTTTAAATTTGTTTAGGATATACCGTATCATGTTAGATTTAAAATTAGTATTAGAATAACCTTATTCTTTACAAACAGGTTTAGAATTAAAATTGTATTAATTTCAAGAAAATGCTAGGGGTTGCTCTAAGATAGCGTTAAAATTATGCTATGATTAATGTTAGTTTTAGCCTGAAAGATATGTTTTGGTTTAGTTTCAATGTTTAAAATAATGGTTCTGGACTTAGTGCGATGAATATCGTTGAGGACAAAAATAGGGTTGGGTTATGATCGTGTTTGGATTTAGATTAGTGTTAGTGTTCGTGAATAATAATAGTAAAAATGTCACTTAGGGTTATGATTAGAATTATAGGTTTAAGTATGAGTTAGAGTAAAGTGTTCAGAATTATTGTTAGTCATAAGATTAGATTTAGAGGTTTAGGATTATGGTTGGGTTTAGTGTTAGGGTTAGCTTCAGATCGGCATGATGGTTTTGGTTTGGGATTAGAATTAAGATCAGCGTTAGGATTAAGACAATGTTTAGAAATAGGGTGTAGTGTGGATATCTGAGGCCTTTGAACATCATTCTTTACGGCTACTTTTAGTATAAACAAGAAATTAGACATTAGATGACTTCTTGACTTTTTCGAAGAAGAAAACAAACATATGCGCTTTTTAATTGCAATGTTTTTTTACTTCAATTTTTTAAAAAAAAAAATCCCACTCTAAAAATCTCTCTTGCTGTCTCTTTTAATTATTTATACTCTGTTCTCTGCTCCTTCTTGACACCCACATACACACTCTAACACACACTTCTTAGATCTTTCCTGATTTTCCAGAAGCATTCTAACTAAATTTTTGCAAAATATGATTTTTCATACCTCATAAGACTCTTTACTCTCTTGCCTCTGTTTTTCACTGGCCTCAACCTGAGAGCTCAAACATCTACTCAGCTAGACACACAGAAACCCAAAGTAATGTTAGCTGGGCTTTGGTGATATATGTACGTATTGAATCTTCCCTTCTAAAGCCTAGAACAGCAGTGTGGGTAAAACCAATGTGGGAATCTCAGTTGACCACGGGAGTGTCCAGTGTTCCTTTACTAAACCCCTTATGATGCCTAAGAATATTTCCAGAAACGAAGCTGCAGGTTAGTCATCCCAATACACAGAATAAGATGTCAGCACTTGCAGGAACTTGTTAGCTTGGGCAACAGAGCAGGACCCTACACACCCCACAAAAATTTCAATTGTGATAAATATAAATCTAAACTATAAACTATATGTCAGAGGCACGCTTTGGTGCTACAAATCTATTAATTTTTAATGGGGGTGCATGCCATTAATTCCAGCATTCAAGAGACAGGAACGGAAGTATCTACAAATTTCAGGCAGGTCTGGTTTGCATTGTAAGTCACAGAACCTCCAGGGATAATCAGAAGTAAATAAAAGCAAAATAAATACTTATAAAGTGATTAGAGAGATATGACTCAGTGATGAAGAACGCTGAGGAAATAAAAAATCACGTTTGACTGTCGGGATGTATATAAAGGCTCATATACATCTCACCACACTTCCAGGGGATTAACTGCCTTTTCTGATCTTCATGGACACCAAGTAATTAAGAAATCCTTAAATATGCAATGTAAACTCTATGATGTGTGTGCATTTATATTAGACCAGAGAATGACTCAGCAGAGAAATGTGTTTGTCTTCAAGGGACCAACCACCTCCCACAGGTTATCTGACCTTCCCACTCACACTGGATCACACATACTGCTATGTTATCCTTATAACAGTGGCTGCACTTAAAATCAGTGTTGCCCTTGATACTCAGGCCATAGCCGGAAAAATTCTGTTTCCCCATTGAGTGGCTCTTTTGTTGTTTATAAAGAAAACTTAAAATAATTTATTTTACTTAATAAATTAAATTATTTATTTATTATTATTTTATTTAATAAATGTTAATATAGATATTAATGTATCTATATTAATATAGATTAATATATTATAGATATATTAATCTATACTAATATAGATAGATTAGTATCTATCTATATTATTAGATAGATACTAATATTATTAGTATAGATTAATATATCTATATTAATATAATATTATTAGTATTTATCTAATAATATTCAATATTATTAGTATAGATTAATATATCTATATTAATATAATATTATTAGTATTTATCTAATAATATTCAATATTATTAGTATAGATTAATATATCTATAATAATATAATATTATTAGTATTTATCTAATAATATTTAATATTATTAGTATAGATTAATATATCTATATTAATATCATATTATTAGTATCTATCTAATAATATTTAATGTTATTAGTATAGATTAATATATCTATAGTAATATATTATTAGTATCTATCTAATAATATTCAAGCTCAAAAAGTTAGCAACTTGCCAACTTTGTCTCTCATTTGATGACTTGTTAAACCCCTTTTCATTCCTACCAAATAAACTATAAAAATTCACACTAAGCTACTCCTTATAAACAAGTTTTTAACCGCATACTGCTAATTCTAGGCTAATTTTCTTTAATGCGAGAAAACGCATCATATCCTTACGTGGTTAAACAAGCACAAAATGAACAAATGTAGCCTATCTTTCCCTTGTAGAAAATATTCCACAACCCCATTTCAAACAAAAGACGATGTAGCACTGTCTTGAAACTTGGAGGTCATCCTCATACGTGTATGAAGTTTTCCTTTTAGTTGATGAGATTAATTTCTTTCTCGGCACCTTTTCGTGAATGTTTTGTGGTGTGAGTAAGTGTGTTTCCCTTTGTCTTCGTGTGTGTGAGTGTGTGCATGCTGCTGCTCCTATCATTAGGCACCTATGTGATCCCAGGGACAACATGGTGAAACACTATTTGCAGGAAAAACAGAATTTCTCTCTGAATCTGTGAGGCGTGGACTATCGCGGAATAAACTTGTCACTAATTGATATGTTTTAACTAAGATTTATTTTGTTATAAAAGAGCAAAAGGGAGTTTAGCAAAGTGCCAGACCACACTGATCTATCCAAACCAGGTCATCAGATTTCCAAGCTATTTTATCGGCTCGGAGTGCAGGGGGGGAGCAGTGGCCCTTACAGCTCCAAGGCCTTTGCTGTGCTGCTGTAATTGCTTTGCTCACCCCTTGTTCATGTTTCCCTCACCCTTTCCCGGGTACGAGCCCAGACTTTAACATCATTTCGGTCACTGTTTCATTGGGAGCGGACATCCGTGTCACGAGGTCTCTTCCCCATAAATTAACGGGGAGCCGCTCCACCACGAAACGTTTAATTGTCCCAGTGTTTCCTTCGGAATCAACCCAATTCAATGTTTCCATCTTGGAGCATATTTTGTGTTTTCCCAATGCCCTTCAAATGTGTGGCGGTAGCTTCCCGAGGCCAGGATTTGCAGGTGAGGACAGTAGAGTCAGCCCCCCCCCCCCCCGTATGCAGGACACCAGGGAACAGTTTTCCATCCGCTGAGAGCTTTAAATTCAGCCGGGACTCTGTGAGCTGATGCACCCAAAATATATCTGCTGACCCTGGGGCAGAGCTACCGCGTTGGGAATAGGGGGGCTTGTGCAACACGCCCCGAGAGGCTTGAACCAAGAACTTTAACTCGTCGGCATAATCGGCGTCTATTATTGAAGGAATAACCGGAAGCCCTTGTGCTCGGCCTATAATAATAAGAAGAATTTAAAAAAAAAACATCCCTGGCGGGCGAGGCCCGAACTTCCCTGCACGTGCGGCTCTGCAAGGCTGCAGGAACAGTTTGCATTAACGTGAACTTGCGGCTCTGCAAGGCTGCAGGAACAGTTTGCATTAACGTTCCTGCGTGGAGCTACTTTTGTGTTTCCTCAAGGGCACATTTACCTCTCCCTGGGATCTTATCAGAAAACCCTGAGGCCATTCGAGCATTCATGACACCGTGGTTTGTGACTGCTGAGTGCAATTCCTTAACACGCTTAATTGTTTTTTTTTTAAAAAAAAAAAAAAAAAAGTTGATTTACTTATTTATTTGCCCAGGTGGGAGAGCGGCCAATCAACATCCTCGGAAACTGGGTAGGTGACTTATTATGGGATAGGTGGTTATTATGGGATTGTGGTATTAAATTTCTTTTTTTTTTTAAACTTTATTTATTTATTGTTTATTATTTATTTATTTTTTTTATTTTTATTTTTAATTTATTTATTATTTATTATTCATTATTTATTCATTATTTATTTATTTATTATTTATTATTCATTATTTATTATTTATTAGTTATTTATTTATTATTTATTATTCATTATTTATTCATTATTTATTATTTATTATTTATTATTTATTATTTATTTATTTGTTTGTTTATTTATTATTTGTTTATTATTTATTTATTATTTATTTATTCATTTATTATTTATTTATTTATCATTTATTTATTTATTATTTATTTATTTATTTATTTATTTATTAACCTTGGTGTTTTGCCTGGAACTGGAACTACAGACAGTGTTGAGCTGCCATGTGGGTGCTGGGACTCGAACCCGGGTCCCCTGGAAGAGCAGACGGTGCTCTTAACCACTGAGCCATCTCTCCAGCCCCACAACTTCTTGATTCTCATTTATGCTTTTTATGCACTTGATTCTCAATTATGCTTTTTATGCACTTGATTCTCATTTATGCTTTTTATGCACTTGATTCTCAATTATGCTTTTTATGCACTTGATTCTCATTTATGCTTTTTATGCACTTGATTCTCATTTATGCTTTTTATGCACTTGATTCTCAATTATGCTTTTTATGCACTTGATTCTCATTTATGCTTTTTATGCACTTGATTCTCATTTATGCTTTTTATGCACTTGATTCTCATTTATGCTTTTTATGCACTTGATTCTCATTTATGCTTTTTATGCACTTGATTCTCATTTATGCTTTTTATGCACTTGATTCTCATTTATGCTTTTTATGCACTTGATTCTCATTTA
>PVIH01022605.1:0-26747 GCA_004025045.1 Sigmodon hispidus | reverse complement strand
GCAGCACGAGGCCACGGCTGCGGCCCTGCGCAAGAAGCACGCGGACAGCGTGGCCGAGCTGGGGGAGCAGATCGACAACCTGCAGCGGGTGAAGCAGAAGCTGGACAAGGAGAAGAGCGAGCTGAAGCTGGAGCTTGACGATGTCGCCTCCAACATGGAGCAGATCGTCAAGGCCAAGGTGGGGCCTCAGTTTCCCCCCCACTGCTTCCCTCCATCTGCCTCCGGTTTCTATCTTCTTTGATTGCTCATTCCTTCCTTCCTTTCTTCCTCCATGTTGTTCTGTGGTTCCCACCCCCCCTTTCTATGGGTCCCTCTCCATTTCTGCTTTATTTATAATCCTTATTCCATTTCACCCCCTTCCTGCACCTACTGTATAACTCTGTTCTCTCTTAGGCTAATCTGGAAAAGATGTGCCGGACTTTGGAAGACCAGATGAATGAGCACCGAAGCAAGGCTGAGGAGACTCAGCGATCTGTCAATGACCTCACCAGCCAGCGGGCCAAACTGCAGACAGAGAATGGTGAGCCCAGGGCTGGAGCTCTGTGATCCGCAACCTCCTGAGCCACCCCAACCTTGGATGTCCATGCCCGTCACGTGCCCACAGTGTCTCCAGGGTTAGGGGAAGGCTGAGGGTGAAGAGGCCTTGACAGTACCTTGCTGCCTCCCCAGGGGAGCTATCCCGGCAGCTGGATGAGAAGGAGGCGCTGATTTCCCAGCTGACCCGAGGGAAGCTCACCTATACCCAGCAGATGGAGGACCTCAAGAGGCAGCTGGAAGAGGAAGTCAAGGTGAGGCCTGGACTCTGCCTGGCCCAAGCATGGAATGAGTCAATGTCCCTAGAATCTGCATCTCTTTCTTGCCTAAGAGTGAGGCTCATCTGCTTCCCAATTCTCTACAATAAGACGAAGTGATAGCACAGCCTTTGCTAAGTGTCTTTAAAATTTTCTCTTTCAGGCTGAGAAAGGCCCTTTGTCTCTCTGCTGCCATGCTGGGGTGAGGGTGGGGGGGTGAAGAGGCAGAGATGGAATGTGTAAAGCAGTTCTCCAACTGTGGGTTGAAATCCCTTTGGGGTTGAACAACCTTTTCCTTGGGGTTACATATCAGATATCCTGCTTATCAGACATTTACATTACAATCATAACAGCAGCAATATTACAGTTTTGAAGTAGTAAGGAAAATAATTTTATGGTTGGGGGAGGGTGGTCACATGAGGAACTGTGTTAAAGGGTCCCAGCTTTAGGAAGGTTGAGAAGCACTGATTTAT
This sequence comes from Sigmodon hispidus, assembly GCA_004025045.1. NCBI lineage: Eukaryota > Metazoa > Chordata > Mammalia > Rodentia > Cricetidae > Sigmodon > Sigmodon hispidus. The sequence continues at coordinate 25,483 of PVIH01022605.1, read as the reverse complement.
GGAGACAGTCTTCTTGGGTGCGGATCTGGGGGTACAGAGACTGCACACAAGGGTCTTAGGGTTATGAGTGCGATTTGAAAGCTGGAGAGGGAGAGTAAGCCAAGCCTAGTACAGTACTGAGCTCATAACAAAGACAAGAGTGTGCGATCTCAAAAACCTCAGGGCTAGAGCTGTAGCATAGCCAGTAGAGTACTCACTGCGTAAGCATGAAGGTGGCTGGACCTGAGTTCAATCCCCAACACCTATGTAAAAAGCTGGGCACGGGTGGCACACTTGTAATCCCAGCAGTGAGAAGGCAGAGATGGGTAGATCCAGCCCAATTGGTAATCCTTAGCTCTCAGCGACAGACTTTGTCTCAAAAGCATGATGTACATTGTCTGAAATGATAGCCAAGGTTGACTTCAGGCCTCTGTATGCATACACAGACACCCACCGTCCTCCCCACAAAACCCAAAGCTCAGCAGTAATCTACCTCTTGTAGTATGGTGATCTTAGAAACATCCTGATGTCTGTTTCCCATATAAATGCGATGGATGATAAGATCTGCTGCAAGGAGCATGGGGCAGTGGGTGTGAGGGCTTTCTTTGCAAACAGCATGACACTGCTTTACTATTTGGGGTCATTCTAGCTCAGGAAGCCACTCCAGGTTCACTGGAGACTTGGAAGTAGATGTGGCCAAGGGAGCATGTTGAGACTGGTGTAAAGCTATATGTCAGGGGTGACCTCAAGGAAAAGCTCACCCTCTTCCCTGATGCTCACCTTTTCCCAGGCCAAGAATGCCCTGGCCCACGCATTGCAGTCAGCCCGACATGACTGTGACCTGCTTCGGGAACAATATGAAGAAGAGACAGAGGCCAAGGCTGAGCTACAGCGTGTCCTGTCCAAGGCCAACTCAGAGGTGGCCCAGTGGAGGACCAAGTATGAGACGGATGCCATACAGAGGACTGAAGAGCTGGAGGAAGCCAAGTGAGTCCTGGGCAGCCAGCCTTGGCTGGTGCTTCTTTGCAGCCCAGTGTGATGCTCAGTAGACCGCACATGGGGACTTAGTGTGTGACAGCGCAGGACGGCCCTGCCCCAGCTCCACCTCCAGCTCCTCTCGGACAAGCTTTTTGCTCGCGTTATGTTTCTCTTCGAATATAAGACGAACAAAAGGTTTGTCTGAGGGCTGAGTGCTCCCACCTGGGGTAGGGTGCTGTAGGCCATGGCAGCTGTAGCCAGGAAGGACATAGCCTCAGGGTCTTCACAGGCTCTATCTGGATTTATGCTCAGCTCCCAAGATCTGCCTGGCAAGTGTCCAGCCTCTGGAGCCTGTCCTTGGGCTTTGCTGAATGCTTCTGGGTTGTCAAAACAGCCTTTTGAAAGGCTCACATGTTTTCCTCTAGTTCAAATCTACCTCCTCAATTCTCCTTCACCCTTTCTACCTTGCCACCCTTCCTACTTTTTCCCCAACAGGAAGAAGCTGGCCCAGAGGCTTCAGGATGCCGAGGAAGCAGTAGAGGCAGTCAATGCCAAGTGCTCCTCACTGGAGAAGACCAAGCACAGGCTGCAGAATGAGATCGAGGACCTGATGGTGGACGTGGAGCGCTCCAATGCCGCCGCTGCCGCCCTGGACAAGAAGCAGAGGAACTTTGACAAGGTAAGTTCATAGCGGGGCTGTGGACACTGTGCATGGTGCTGGTTGGGGTCAGTGCCAGCTCAGGGCCAGAGCAATCTCCCTGGAGGCAGGCAGGGAGGGGCCTGGGGCAGCTCTGGACAGTGAGCCTCTCCCCTACAGATCCTGGCAGAATGGAAGCAGAAGTATGAGGAGTCCCAGTCAGAGCTGGAGTCGTCCCAGAAGGAGGCGCGCTCCCTGAGCACTGAGCTCTTCAAGCTCAAGAATGCCTATGAGGAGTCTCTGGAGCACCTGGAGACCTTCAAGAGAGAGAACAAGAACCTTCAGGGTGTGTGAGGCAGGGTTAGGGAGGCCCACAGGGGCAGGGAGGGCCGCCTGGGGTCAGGCAGCACTGGAATAGTGATCATCCTGGTCCTCTGATCCTCAGAGGAGATCTCAGACCTGACTGAACAGCTGGGCTCCACTGGGAAGAGCATCCATGAGCTGGAGAAGATCCGCAAGCAGCTGGAAGCGGAGAAGCTGGAGCTCCAGTCGGCCCTGGAGGAGGCTGAGGTAAAGGGCATGCAGGAAGGAGCAGGGCTGGGATAGGGACTTTCCTTAGCTTCCTCTTCTCCTCCCTGGCTCATTGCCAGGGCCGAGGCCAGGGCTGGACACATAGCAGGCGCCCAGCAAACATTTGTCAATGGATGGGGTCAAGGTCACTCAACTCCCTTCGTGCAGACATTTTCTTTGCCGCATCTTCCAGCATTCCTGTTTCCTCTCACCTCTGCCTGCCTGTGGGTTTTTTTTTTTTTTTCACTCTGTGCTTGATTGCCTCTGTTTCCTTGGCAACACTTTTCATTTTCCTCTTTGTCTTCAGATCTGGCACTCACTGCTGGAGTCTGTATCTCTTCTTCTTCAGCTTGCTTTGTTTCTCTTGTGCTTCCCACCCCCTGTTTCTCTTCCTCAGCACCTGATTCCTGAGCCATGCACACCAACCCCACACTCTTTCTGTGTCATGGTTTTTAGACAGACCCCTGCTTCTGCCCTGGACTATCTGAATGCAAAACCTTTCCCCCCCACCCTTTCCAGGCCTCTCTGGAGCATGAGGAAGGCAAAATCCTCCGAGCCCAGCTGGAGTTCAACCAGATCAAGGCAGAGATCGAAAGGAAGCTGGCAGAGAAGGATGAGGAGATGGAGCAGGCCAAGCGTAACCACCTGAGGGTGGTGGACTCCCTGCAGACCTCCCTGGATGCAGAGACTCGAAGCCGCAATGAGGCCCTGAGGGTGAAGAAGAAGATGGAGGGCGACCTCAATGAGATGGAGATCCAGCTCAGTCATGCCAACCGCATGGCTGCTGAGGCCCAGAAACAAGTGAAGAGCCTCCAGAGTTTGCTGAAGGTATTCAGAGACTTCCAGAATCAGGGCATGCCCTCACCCAGAGAGGGGACTAGCTGATCTATTGGCTAATTAGATGGTAGAGGTAATAGCTCTCCTTTGTCACAGTTATAGAGACACCTGACATGTCAATCCTGATCCAACACAATGGACTTTCCACCCTTATCCAGTTCTATGTGACAGCCTTGTGAAGGCACCAAGGCCAGTTTTCTATCTCATGCTCATTTCCCTGGTCCTCAGGACACTCAGATCCAGCTGGATGATGCTGTCCGTGCCAATGACGACCTGAAGGAGAACATCGCCATTGTGGAAAGGCGCAACAATCTGCTGCAGGCTGAGCTGGAGGAGCTTCGGGCTGTGGTGGAGCAGACAGAGCGGTCTCGGAAGCTGGCAGAACAGGAGCTGATTGAGACCAGTGAGCGCGTGCAGCTGCTGCATTCCCAGGTGAGATGAGGGGGTGCCCTGTGCATTCCTGAGCTCAGCAGGTGTCTGGGGAAGAAGCCCTTCAGAGATGCCCAGTGTTTCTCACTCTGCCACTCTTTCACAGAACACCAGCCTCATCAACCAGAAGAAGAAAATGGAGTCAGACCTATCTCAGCTCCAGACTGAGGTGGAAGAGGCAGTACAGGAGTGTAGGAACGCAGAGGAGAAGGCCAAGAAGGCCATCACAGATGTGAGTCTCCTACCCCGCCTGCCCACCCCAGGCCAGCATCTCCCTAGCCTGGGCAGTGAGCCCAGGAGGACCTGAGCAGACCATGTGCCCTCCCCTCCCGTGCACAGGCCGCCATGATGGCGGAGGAGCTGAAGAAGGAGCAGGACACCAGCGCCCACCTGGAGCGCATGAAGAAGAACATGGAGCAGACCATCAAGGACCTGCAGCACCGTCTGGACGAAGCAGAGCAGATCGCTCTCAAGGGGGGCAAGAAGCAGCTGCAGAAGCTGGAGGCCCGTGTTCGGGAGCTGGAGAATGAACTGGAGGCTGAGCAGAAGCGCAATGCAGAGTCAGTGAAGGGCATGAGGAAGAGTGAGCGGCGCATCAAGGAGCTCACCTACCAGGTGGGGGCAGTACTGAGACCACAGCCCTTGCACAGTGGCCTAAAGCCATAGTGACTAGCAACCAGGGGACCAGAGAAGTCTTCCTAGCCAGAGTTGACATGCATCCCCTGGATGTTCTTCCCTTGGTCCTATCATGGCCAACTCTTGTCTTCTGGCCTGACAGAGGTCAGTGGTTGAGCCTCGTAGCCTGTGTCTTTCTTTCACTGTGATTTGCACCCCCAACCCATCCACCGGAGATATGCTCTAGACAGGCACAGTTTCAATCAGCGATGCCTTTCCCCAGAAGAAAATTTATAGCCCAGCTTGTTACCAAAGACTCCAAAGCCATTTAAATAAGTCTCTAAACTTTTTAGGTACACAGAGCAATATAAACCCAGCTTTCTGTGGTGCTTTTAGAGTCAGATTCTTCATTAGAATTTGTGACTCAGTCTAACATGCTGAGCCCTTCAGGCACACTTAGTCCTAGGCTAACCTAGATCAAATTCATGTCAGCCCATTGCAGCCCAGGAAATTCCATCTTGCTCACAACCCCAGAGTTACTCCCAGCACATGCTGGGCCCAGAGCCAGTGGGTTTATGCTCTGTAGTATTCCAGAGCCTGCAGAAGCCTGCTTCCTGGGATGATAAACATGAGTCATTTCACTCTTTCAGGAATCTCATTTGCTCATTGGATTCTTTCTTTATGTAATTATTTAAAATAGTCACATTCAAAGTGAGCTTAGGAGCACATGTCTATGATCCCAATACTCAGGAAGCTGAGGCAGGAGGATCATGTATTTGAGATGAGCCTGGGCTGCATAGAAAGCCCATCTCTTGAAGGGGCTGGAGAGATGGCTCATCGGTTAAGAGCACCGTCTGCTCTTCCAGAGGACCCGGGTTCAATTCCCAGCACCCACATGGCAGCTAACAACTGTCTGTAGTTCCAGTTCCAGGCAAACACCAATGCAAATAAATAAATAAATAAAAGTGTTAAAAAAAAAAAAAAGAAAAGAAAGAAAGAAAGCCCATCTCTCAAAAAGGACTCCTTGGGTGAGAAATTATAAGGAAATTTAAATATTCTGTGAGGACTAGAGAGTAGCATTGGTTCAGAATGTAGAAGTCAAGAGAAGCTGGGGTGGGGTGCTGACTCCTAGGACTGTGCCCTCTCACCTCTGACCCTCCCTTGACCTCCAGACAGAGGAGGACAGGAAGAACCTGCTGCGGCTGCAGGACCTGGTGGACAAGCTGCAGCTGAAGGTGAAGGCGTACAAGCGCCAGGCCGAGGAGGCGGTGAGTGACCCCGCTGGGGTTGAAGCCTGGAGGAGGGACAGCGGATGCCAGTCCCTGAGCCTGGAAGGCAAGAGACCAGGCCTGTTCTTACTCATCCCCTTTATCTGCTCCTAGGAGGAACAGGCCAACACCAACCTGTCTAAGTTCCGCAAGGTGCAGCACGAGCTGGATGAGGCAGAGGAGAGGGCGGACATCGCCGAGTCCCAGGTCAACAAGCTGCGGGCCAAGAGCCGTGACATCGGTGCCAAGGTGGGTTCCTTTTCTGGACACCGCTTGTCACCTCCCACAGCAGACACACTCTTCTGTCCCTTTAGTACCATTTGGTTTATTCCCTAATTGAATCATGAAGTCCCAAAGGCTAAGGTGACTGAGTTCCCAGTGACTTCTAAGGTTCTTTGTAATCTCATTTTTAATGATTCTGGGAATCTCAGATCAAGAGAATTGAGAAATCCTACACAGTTTCGATTTATATACAGCTATTAGATCCAGCCACTCCTCCAACTACCAGATTTTATTTCTCACTTATTTTGGCTCCTTACCTTAAAACTCTGCTGTGAAAAGCAGATTCCACAGGCTACGTTGATCTCACAGAGGAGCCTGCCTCCAGCCTACTCAAGAGCCATTTTCTCTAGAACTTTTCCCTTCTAAATTGGCCCCTGGAAATGCATCCATGTGTACATAGGGCCTTCCACCAGGTCACCCAAGGGTGTCCACCTACCAGGTGCCCTCATTTCATCTTCAGTTTCTATGTATTGTCCCCAGAGCTAGCCTTCCCAGAGCTAATTTGAACTTTGTTTTTATTTCAAAAGGGCCTGAATGAGGAGTAGATCTTGAGATATTCAGCCTTAAGGGTGCTCAGGAAGTCCTCAGACTTGGAGCCTTTGTAACAGCCCCTCAGGAGGAAACAGAATAAAGCAATTTTTCTTGAAGCCAAGACCCTGACTCCAGTCTCTTCACTGACTCCCATCCCTCGGGCTTTGGGGTGGGGATGGGAGATGGAGGGGCAGCTTCAAAGGCAAAGGCCTTCCCCCAAGGACGCTGTGCAGCTCTGAGCCTTCCTGGTTCAGCATTGGTCCATGGACCCCCCTCAAGAAGTGACATAGTTTTCCTTTCAGCCTTCCCAAGCTCAGTGCCTGTCAGGTTGAAATAGAATTTAGAGGAGCCTCCAAACTCACCTGGAGCACTGAGCCCATCTATCACATGCCTACATGCCAGTTCTAATCAGTATCATCCCACACTGATGAAACTCAGGGTGTTTATGGGAGGAGGACTGGAATATAGAGACTGACCAATGTCTCTTCAGTCTGTGGCGGTATGGTCCCTTCAGCAGACTGGTCATGTCCCCTTTGACCCCATCCTAGGCAGGTCTCTGAGAAGACACAGGATCCCAAATGTAGCCACATGCCATTCCAAGCACAGCCCTCCACAGAGGCGCATGCTCCTCCCTCTGAAGCGAAGGACAGTAACCTTAGCCGGCCTTTTCTCCTTTCCCTCCATCCCCCCAAGACCCAGCCCCTTGCTCTGTGGCAGTCATTTCTTCTTCATTTTCTACACTGTGTCTTCCAATCGCAAGGCTTCTCACCTCTTCAGCAGCTGGGGTCGGCTCGTATGTGGCAATCCATCTCAAGAGGAAGCAGGCAATAGAGGGACCAGATTTTGGAAGGAGAGGGACTAAATTGTTGAAGGGCCTGGAGGTAGAAAAAAAAGAGCAAACAAGTCCTCTCCAGCTAAGCAAGGCTAGTTCCTGTGGCATTCTGCCGAAGCTGGATCCGGGAAACAATGGGATTTAATCCATCTCTGGGAACCTTGTTCAGTCCTGGGCTGAATCTCTCCTCAACAATACCCATAGACACATTTGTGCATGGCCTGACTCCTGTTCGATACATCTCTGTGGGCTCTAATCACCGAGGGAGGCAACCAGAGCATGGGCCCTGTACTGAGGATGAGGGAATACCAATAGCAAAACCAGCAGGTGACAGAGAATGTAATAAGGAAGGAAAAAGGAAAGACCTAACAGAATAGATGGGGGACCCAGGGATGGCCTGAGCGAAGAAACAGAGAAAAGAAAGAGCATAAAGAAGCCACAGAAAGAGCCCACATCCTCCATGCTTCTCTTTACATCTTCATCCATTCTCCTCTCTAAAACGGGTCCCTCTCCCTCAGTCAGACTTGAGCAGCGGTGAAGAGACCAGTAGAGTCAAAAGAGCATCACACTGAAGAAGACGGTGTGTGGAGAAGCTCAGGGAAGCCAAGAGCCAGAGCCTAAAAGATCGAGAGATAGAGATGCTGCAAAGGTAGCCAGACTGGGCACAGATAGAGGACCAAGGTCTGGTGGTAGAGCCTCAATAGATGGAAGAGGCTCAGAACGAAAGGGAGAGACAATGAGAAGTCCGGACCAGAGAATCGGGAGTTACTGGAGGTGACACTGTAAAGGGAAAAACTCAGGCTACCTTTAGATGTAGACCATGGAAGCCAAGAAGGGAGGCTGGAGCAGTAGAGGAAGAACCTGGGGCAAGGTACGGGAGCAAGGACAAGCCAGGCTGAGCGCTCCAGGAGATCAGCCCGAAGAAGGCAGGGCCCTGGTATAAGTGCAAGAACAGCAGCGGCAAGGTCTGATTTGGGGACAATGGACAGGAGGTAGATGCAGGAACAGACAGAGACATGGGAAGTCAGGTAGCAAAGGCATAGATTGCATCTCAAGGGCCAGCTCGGCCCTGGGGTCCCTCTCACCTGTGACCAGAGCGTCCATCTGCATCCACACACTCTAGAACCTTCAACAGACTGCAGGGCTGGTTGAGGAGGCATCTGAAAGGAGTATGTGAGAGCCAGGGCAGAGAAGGGGCCTAGGGAAGGAAGAAAAGAGCAAACCAGGCCACACAAGAGGCCAGAGCCCAGTTAACTCTTTCCTTGTCATATCTTCCATAGGAGACAATGGGAACTCCATGCCCACAATCCCCCACCAGCCCCCACTACCTATACCAAGTTTGGCTCGCTTGGCACCCAGGGTTCCCTAAGGACAGAGCCTGGCTTTTGTCACTTGAACCTGACCCAGGCTGACCCAATGTTCTCTGTCCCTTATCACGTCCTCAGGACCTTGAAAGCAGGCAGTGACATATTAGGCCATAGGCTAACCCTGCAGCTTGCCCACAGGGACCTCAAGTGACCTCCATCAACCCAGCCGCAGACAGGTGGCTTGTATCATTTGGCACAGTCACCTTCAGATGGGAATGCAAGGTTGCCTCAGGTCTCTTCAAGAGTGCTCTATACAAGCTCTAAGGAAGACCCTAGAGAGAAGTGTATGTCCCTTGATGGGGCAGTAAAGTATCCTAGGGGCTGGTGACCTTGGGATGACGCCCCATCACTGAGAGTTGCTGAACCCAGAGAAACTGATCGCTGTGTGTCCTACCCACCTCCGCACCCTAGAGCTATATTGAGAGGTGACAGTAGATAGGGTGGGAGCTGGGAGTGTTCCTGGGTGTGAGGGTGTAGGGGAAAGCCAGGGCAGGGGAGTCTGGCTTTGTCTCCTGAACACATTGTCTACTTAGTTATAACAGGCTTAGCCTACTAAAGACCTAACACCTACGATCTCAGAGAAACGGCAACCCTGGAGGACAGGGGTTGCCTCTAGGGCCCGGGAGCTTGAGGGTCCCACAAAGAAGGGCATATGAGTATAAGCCCTAGGAGGGCTAGAGAGGGGTATTAGAGTTCTACCTGGGAAGGAAGTCTGCAGAACCCCCACCCATGGAATTCAGAGCCTGGGGCCAATTGGTATAAATCTTTGGGCCTGCCAGGCACCCCAGCCAACCATCCCAAGCAGCACCTGCATCCTCTGGCAGCCTGGAGGGGCGGAAGGGTGCAATCCCCCACTTACACCCCTCCTCCCTCAGCCCCAGGATTAACACCTCTGGCTCTTCCACCCTCCCATCTCCCATCAGGAGGGGAGGGATGCCCAGGGTGGGTAAAAACCTGTGTGTTCAAACATGGGTGTGTAGATGTATGCATCAGTATGTGTAGTAGAAGTAAAACAAAATAAAATAAAGATCTGCAAACTTAACTGGGTTAATGTGTGAAGCTGTGTGTGTGTGTTTGAAAATGGGCATGGATGTGCAGCTGTTCAATTCTGTATGCGAAGTTACTAGACTGCAGTTTTGTGTGTAAATTGCCCAAGGCCGTGTGGGGTCAGTCCCTCTCGTGGCTTAAAGGGATTGGATGATGGCTGCATGTTGTGGAGAATCAGGAATAAGATGAAGACTCTGCATGTGTCCCCAAACCAAGGCAGGATAAGGCCTTTGAAGGACACCTGTCTAGAGACATGGACAACAGAGACCATAGACAACATCTGTGCAGATTAAGGAGAGAGAGGGGAAAGGAGAGAGAGAGAATCTTTTTACTAACAAAGGGAAACTGAGTCATGCACCTGAACAATGGATGCCATCCCTGGACATCTATGACTTGACCCCTGAGATCACTGTGGAACTCCAGGTATGAGAAAGCAGGAGATGCCTGAGGCCTGCAGAGAGGGTGGGAAAGGAGCCTGTGAGTTGAAGGCAGGGGATAGCTATTAGGCCTGTAAGAGAAGGTGACCCTTACCCAGTGTGCTCAACTCACCCTTCAGATTAAAAATAACTAAAGTAAGGGCCATGTGGATAGGGGAGGTGGTGTGCGACAGTCTTGTCTCCTTGTGCCCATCAGCCCTTTGGGGAAAAGGAATGTGTCCAAGGACTAAAAAAAGGCCCTGGAGCCAGAGGGGCTAGGGCAGCAGGCCTTTCATGGGCAAACCTTGGGGCCCCACTGTCCTCACGGCACCTCCAGAGCCAAGGGATCAAAGTGGGAGGAGCCAGGGAGAAGTGGGAGGGAGGGTCCCTCCAGATGGACTCCAAATTTAGGCAGCCGGCACAGAAACAGGATATAAAGGCGCTTTGGGAGCTGTCAGACAGAGATTTCTCCAGCCCAGGTAAGAGGGAGTTTAGGGTGGGCTCTCCAGCCACAGCAGACTTGTTCCCACCTAGAGGGAAACTGCCTTCCCTGGTTCGTGTCCGGCAGAGATCTGCTAGGATGGCCTTCACTGGCAGGGGCTCCACGGGAAACACTGGTTACCCCTTCCCTTACACACTGCCCCCTTCACCCCTCCTGCAGGCGCCTGTTCTTGTTTTTGGTTTTCTATCTACAGCAAGCTTTGCCCTGACTACGCTTCTCTACTTCTCTCTGCCTTTCCTTGCATGCTCGTATTCTCCATCCATTTTTCTCCCCACCTTTTCTCATTCTCTTTTTATTCTTGCGTTCTTTCTATGCCACAGTGCCGGGAATCAAACCCGGGCTTTTATCCATGTCAGGTCAGCATTCTACCAGCGAGCCACAGCCTCAGGCATGCTGTGTCAGTTCTTATCTGCCTCACTCTCTATCTTGGTCTGTTCTAGTGTACTCTGGGTCCATCTCTCCGCCTGCCTGCATCTGATCATCTTCTGTCTGCCTGCATCTCTGTGGTGTCTCATTCCAGCTGTGGTCCAAATTCTTGAGGATTCTCTGTGAAAAGAATATCCAGGTGAGAGTGTCCCCATTTCCCCCTGCAGACTGTGGGCCATGATTCTCCCAGAAGCCAAGCTCCAGACCTTGCTTTCTTCCCCCAGCAGTCCAGGACCTTCCCTTAGCAAAACTCTAGCCACTCCTACCCCATGCCAACCTCTTGCAGGAAAGCTCCTTCATATGACTTCAGAGGCAAGGACAGCAAAATTCTTCAGGGTGGTGGAGGCAGGGTAAGAAAAGGTGAGGTTCACATAGAAGCCAGGGCCCACACCATGACTGACAGGTCCCTCCCATCTCCCTCCTAAGAGTTGAAGAGAGACAAGATGACGGATGCCCAGATGGCTGACTTTGGGGCAGCAGCCCAGTATCTCCGCAAGTCAGAGAAGGAGCGTCTAGAGGCCCAGACTCGGCCCTTTGACATCCGCACAGAGTGCTTTGTGCCTGATGACAAGGAGGAATTTGTCAAAGCCAAGATCGTGTCCCGGGAGGGGGGCAAGGTCACTGCTGAAACGGAAAGTGGGAAGGTATGTGCAACAGTGGCAAGATGGGAGGGGTTGAGAAAGGGGTCAGGGTGGAGCCACCTACAGTAGGAACTAAGGAACCTGAGAAGAGGGTGGGAATACCAAAGTATGTTCCCTTGAGAATCCCGGGATCAGAACCTTCTCAGGGACCTAAGCAGGAACACCAAAGTGTCCCTCAAGAGATGCTCTCCTGCCACAAAAAAAAAAAAAAAAAAAAAATGGCTGCATGGATGCTGCCTTCCTCCTCAGGGAGGTCTGTAGACTCAGGCACATTAAGGGAAGCCCCCCTTTCTGGCAGTTACATCCCTCCCGTCCGTGCCTCAGTTTCCCCCAAGAGTTCACTAAACCAAGGGCAAATCCAGACCAGATGAGCATAAAGGACAAACCTTTTGAGCCGAGAGCTGAGTCCTGAGGCCAGCAACACACCCAAATGCCTCTTTCCCCTTGGTGTATTCAGTTTACCTGTGTGACTCACCCCCTGTCACCAGTAGGGTTCAGAGCCATGTGCCTCACAGGTTTGCTGTCTGGATGTTGCTTCCCAAGGATGAGAGGATTGATAGTTACAATCCACACAGGTTTCCAAGCATTCCTGGCTCAGCCAGCTCTGGTTACTACAAAAGCACATCATTTAACGGCCAAGAGCTGTCACTTCTTCCACTTCGAAAATGCTTGACTCTCTGTTGCCAAGTGCCATTGGCATCAAGGCATAGCAAACTGATGCCAATCCATCTCCAACTGTGACCGATTAGGAAAGCAGAGACGGGGTGCCGCTTGCCCCATAGGAGCAAAGGTTTTCCCAGAGCAACAGTGCTCTTGAGAGCTGTGTTCAGGAAACAGCTCAAGAATCAGGCGTGGCACAGTGTACATAGATTCAAACCCAGCTTTGCCTTTATAGATTTAAAACATGGGAGCAGAAAAGAGACCATCACTGGTCAAGATCGGACTGGCAAGAGAAAGAAACCCTAGAATATCTTTAGAGCATGGGCACGAAAATCACCTGGGGGTTGAGTCCTAGGGGAGTTAGAGGCAGGAAGCTGGTGTCCTTGTCACCAAAGAACTAGGAAAACAATGCCAAGTCAGAGCTGTGTCCTGGAAAGAGAACAGGCTGGCAAATGAGATTGAGGGCCCAGGGGCAAGTGATCACCCAGACTGTCACTCATTCTCCTTCTTAGACGGTGACCATAAAGGAAGACCAGGTATTGCAGCAGAACCCGCCCAAGTTTGACAAGATCGAGGACATGGCCATGCTGACCTTTCTGCATGAGCCGGCTGTACTGTACAACCTCAAGGAGCGCTATGCAGCCTGGATGATCTACGTGAGTGACTGCTACACACTGCAGAGGCCTTCGCAGGCCAGGGGATTCACAAAAATAGAGCTAGAAAAGCCCCCCAAAGGCCCAGTCTCCTCTCACCAACACCTCTCCCCAGTTAGCTGCAGCTGGCAGGGTCAGGGATGCTTCTGACTGTCACCACAGCCAGCCCTAGGATAACCTTATCAACCACACATCGGCTCTGTCTTCTGCCCAGACCTACTCAGGCCTCTTCTGCGTCACTGTCAACCCCTATAAGTGGCTGCCAGTGTACAATGCTGAAGTGGTGGCTGCCTACCGGGGCAAGAAGAGGAGCGAAGCCCCGCCCCACATCTTCTCCATCTCTGACAATGCCTATCAGTACATGCTGACAGGTGAGCCTGGTGCCTTGGCCTGTGTCCCCTCATCCCCAGTCCCTACCTAGCCCCAACCCATTGCCTCTCCTCTTCTCTCTTCCAGATCGGGAGAACCAGTCCATCCTCATCACGTGAGCAAACACTAATCCTCCACAGGGGTTTTGGGTGGGGATACCCCCGACTGATCCCTGAGGGGCTGATGGGAAAAAGAACTTTGCAGGGTATAATTGCAAGGATATGAGGAACTGGGATCTTCTTAGAAGGCAAATACGTGGTGTTGGGTTTTGGTGGCCTGGACTAGGAAAGGAAGAGTGTAGAGGACTTCCTATGAACAACGGTAGGATTCCTTGGTTCTGATTGTCCCTTGTTGCTTCCTGAAGTGGAGAATCCGGAGCTGGGAAGACTGTGAACACAAAGCGTGTCATCCAGTACTTTGCCAGCATTGCAGCCATAGGGGACCGTAGCAAGAAGGATAATCCTAATGCAAGCAAGGTGAGCATGGGTCCAGGGCTCAGCAGAGGAGACTCAGGAGAAGAGCAGGGCTTTCTTTGTGAGGGTCTATGCAGAAGCTCCTCCAGCAGGACATCTATGTCCTGAGATCTGTGTGTGGCCTGAAGACTGGTCATCCATCCAGCCCCACCTCCTCTGGGGAGCCAGAGTAGACATCCAGCCAATCAAAACCTTCTAGAAGTGAATGGTAGATGAACTCCCAAATTTCTGCTCCTTTCACAGGGCACCTTAGAGGACCAGATTATTCAGGCTAACCCCGCTCTGGAAGCCTTCGGCAATGCCAAGACTGTCAGGAATGATAACTCCTCCAGATTTGTGAGTTATCCTGGACCAAATGGTCTCATCCAAACTTGTCAAAAAAACGGAAGTTCTATTTTGTCAACTGTCAACATGTTTGGTTACTTCCATTGCACCTCGGGTTTTGGATATCATTAAGCACATGTGTATACAGCACACACACACACTATACACACACACACACACACACACACACATACACACACACACGAGAGTCAGAGACACAGAGAGAGAGAAAGTGCAAACCCTCCTGACACAACCTGGCTCCTTGAATTCTGGGAACCCAGGAAAGAGATCCAAATTGTCCACAGATACGGCAGAGCTGATTTGGATCATATTTGAAATCTCTTGTGAACATTTCCATGTTTTTTTCCACTTTGAACTTGAGGGAAAAGTACACCCTCTGGGGCCAAAAGCCTGAATTTGTACATGCTGAGCCAGTCACCAGCCTCCCTCAGCCCCAAGTCCTTCACCTGCAAAGCAAGGGTAATGACATCGACCTTACAGAGCACTGAGCGGATGGGAGTGAGGTGAGGCAAAGCCACACACAAGGCCTATGATGCCAACTAAGCCGTGCTGCTGTCTTCCCCTCAGCTTCTCACTGCTATCAGGGAGTGCGATGCCTTTCCTTACCTTTACTGCTACTAAACTACAACACCAAATAGACCACTTACTCCTACAACCAGTCAGGGCATTCTGGGTCGGGCTTAAATTGAAGTGTGCTTCCTTATTTCTGGCCAGTTCCTTCACTCTGTCTGTCCACCCACAGGGGAAATTCATCAGGATCCACTTTGGAGCCACTGGGAAGTTGGCTTCTGCGGACATAGAGACCTGTGAGTGCCTTCCACACCCGCTCCCTTCCCACAGTCCCATCTCCTCACTCTCTCTGTCTTCTGTGTGGCTTTAATATTCTTCACTGAAACCAGTCTCTCCCTGGGCTTCCTCATCACAGGTGGGAGCCTCTTGCTATGACCCCTGCCCTTTTGCTGACTCACCCACCCCTCTTTCCTCAGACCTCCTAGAGAAATCTCGGGTGATCTTCCAGCTAAAGGCTGAGAGGAACTACCACATCTTCTACCAGATCCTGTCCAACAAGAAGCCGGAGCTGCTGGGTAAGGCCAGGCTGACATTGCCCGTGTGCTCTCCAGAGCCTACCCATGGGACCCCTCCCCGGGCTCTATCCAGCCTCCCTGCTCCTCCCTCCTCTGCCCCCTCTCCCTCCTCCCTGCTGGTCGGCACCTCTCTAAACGCACTGCCGAGGACCTTGCTCCTCATTCCTTGTTTTGTGTCTTTTCCTCTCTTCCCTCCCCATTACTTCCTTCTTCTCTTCTCACACTTCTTCCCCCACATGCCCATCCTCTTCCTCCTTTCCCTGGGGCCTTGGGAGCTTTTTTTCCTGCCCCTCACCCCCTCCCGTGTTTTCACTTCCTCTGTATTCTTTCGCTGGCCCTCACTGACTGTCCTCTTCTCTATCTCCACCCTGTCCGATTTTTCTTGACACTCCTTCATTCTCCTCTCCTTCCCCTTCCCTGCCTCTTCCTCCCCCATCCTCCCCTCCCCTCCCTGTTTGACACAGACATGCTGCTGGTTACAAACAACCCCTACGACTACGCCTTCGTATCTCAGGGAGAGGTGTCCGTGGCCTCCATCGATGACTCGGAGGAGCTTTTGGCCACTGATGTGAGTGAGGAGGCTGGAGATGCCTTTGGGAGTTCTGGAGAGTCCCAGGATAGGCCTTCATCCACCCGTGATGTCTCCCCCTCTGTCCCAGAGTGCCTTTGATGTTCTGGGCTTCACAGCAGAGGAGAAGGCCGGGGTCTACAAGCTGACAGGCGCCATCATGCACTACGGGAACATGAAGTTCAAGCAGAAGCAGCGGGAAGAGCAGGCAGAGCCTGACGGCACCGAAGGTGTGTGTGAGGTGCAGGGTGCAGGAAACCCTAGGTGCTGCATGGGCTGCAGAGGTCTGTTAACCTCACACGCTGAGGACAGTCAGTCACTAAGGGCTAAATCTCCTATGCTGTACCCAATGGTTCTTTCAACAAACCTTAAGGAGTTGGGCTGGTCATGAAGTTTGGACCATCACACAGAAAGTAGGAGGAGACTGAGAGCATTATGAGAGGAAATGGTTCATGTCTTCACCCAGGACCAGGTCCTACTGCCTGGCCTGCTCATTAGTTAGGTCTCAGGCCCCACCCCTGTCCCCAGGCAAGCTGGAGAAACTGAGGCCTGTGAGATGGAGAGGGAGTTGGGGATGGGTGGACAAGGCCTTGGTGAGTAGAACCACAGACACACTGATGAGATGTTAACTGGGACAAAGAAGGATGATATTGAAATCATTTCTAATCTTGTCAATCAGATGCTGATAAGTCTGCCTACCTCATGGGGCTGAACTCAGCTGACCTGCTCAAGGGCCTTTGTCATCCTCGGGTGAAAGTGGGTAATGAGTATGTCACCAAGGGGCAGAGTGTACAGCAGGTGTACTACTCCATCGGGGCACTGGCCAAGTCAGTGTATGAGAAGATGTTCAACTGGATGGTGACCCGGATCAACGCCACCCTGGAGACCAAGCAGCCACGCCAGTACTTCATTGGTGTCCTGGACATCGCCGGCTTTGAGATCTTTGATGTGAGTCTGGGAGCCCTGGCCTGGGACGCCACTTCTTCCTCACCCACGCACTCACACATTCACGCACGTGTGGAGGGCCAGCCATGGGCCAGGCACAGGGTGGAAGTGGGGATCCTGTAGTGACAGAGCCAATCCCTGTCCCTGCCCTCAGGAGAGGCTCTCCTTCCTGTCATGCCCATGCTGGGCTCTGGAAGTGTGTGGCACAGCCCTAGCTGACCCTATGGCCATTCAGACCCTCAGTCAGCCTGCCTGACTGGCTGCCACACCCTCCAGTTCAACAGCTTCGAGCAGCTGTGCATCAACTTCACCAACGAGAAGCTCCAACAGTTCTTCAACCACCACATGTTCGTGCTGGAGCAGGAGGAATACAAGAAGGAAGGCATCGAGTGGGAGTTCATTGACTTTGGGATGGACCTGCAGGCCTGCATCGACCTCATTGAGAAGGTGCCCTGAGCTCCCATCTCTGCCAACCCAACCAGAGCAGTAGTTCTGTTCTTTCTACCCTCAGGAAACTACAATTCCCACAATCCCAAGCTGCTCCCCAGACCCACTTTGGCAAGGTCAGGAGCATCCACAAGAGCTTCCTCTTTCCTCAGATACTGAGGAAAGTTTGTTTTCTTGTTCTACTATGTGATGGTCACCTCCCAGGGACTTCTGACTCTATCACATAAGAAATACCATTTGGGGAAAGATCCTAGACAGAAACTGGAGATATGTACTCTTCCTGCTTGCTGAGAAATAAGCAATTTCCAACCCATCTCCTCTGGAGGAGTGTTATCCCCTGTGCCATGATGATTGCTTTCAGTGTGCCCTGCCCTTTGCTACAGGCCAGAGCCCAGTGCTGACCTGCATGCATTCGGTCACTAGCCACTGAAAAGGGGATTTCTCACACCCTGAGTCATTATTTGAATTCTATACCAAGGCTCTCATCTTCCAGAGACCACAGAATCCCCTTAATTCTGGGCGAGGCATATGCATCTTTTTAGAAAAGTGGTCTCCAGTGTCACTAAATTCTCAAAAGAATTCTAGCTCTGCAAGAAGCCAAGAGCCACTTGGATATAGGAAAAAGGATTTTTCAGAACCTAGATCCCCCAGACAATCTTTGAATAAATACAAGTAGGTGTCTGGCTGCCCCTAGCTTTGTTTTGTAAACACAAGTCTGTCCCTGGCCTGAAGAAGAAGCTTGTTTCCAGTCTTTGCAGGCCTTGGGGGTAGTCTTTAGGAATATATAGCTATTTTGCTACTGGGGGGAAAATATGTGGGGTAGCTCCAGATGCAATTAAATATAGGTTAATTAAGAATATTATCAGCTGGAAAAAAAAGAATAGTATCAGCTGGGTGATGGTACACATCTGTAATCCCAGCACTCAGGAGGCAGAGGCAGAAGGATCTCTGTGAGTTCAAGGCCAATCTGGTCTACAGAGTAAGTTTTAGGATAGCCAAGACTACACAAAGAAATTTTGTCTCAAAAGATAAAAACAAACAAACAAAAATATTATCTTCTTATCTTGGGCCAGGAGGTTCTGCCCTTTGGCACTCTTCAATTCAATGCACCAACAGTGTAGGTCTGTAGAGTCTTCTCAGCAGAGCGTGGGACTCAAGAAATCTGGGAGTGTAATAAGGGGTTCTTTCTCTCCTTGCTCTATTATGCTGCCAGCCCATGGGCATCATGTCCATCCTGGAGGAGGAGTGCATGTTCCCCAAGGCCACAGACATGACCTTCAAGGCCAAGCTGTATGACAACCACCTGGGCAAGTCCAACAACTTTCAGAAGCCTCGCAATGTCAAGGGGAAGCAGGAAGCCCACTTCTCTCTGGTGCACTATGCTGGCACTGTGGACTACAACATTATGGGCTGGCTGGAAAAGAACAAGGACCCACTCAACGAGACAGTGGTGGGTTTGTACCAAAAGTCCTCCCTCAAGCTCATGGCCACACTCTTCTCCAGCTATGCTTCCGCTGATACTGGTAAGGAGCAACCCCTACAGTGGGCTAAGGGATTTCTGCAAGTCTGGGGTCCAGAGGCAGCATCTGAGTCCAGCCAGTTCATCTGCACACCCCTGAAGAAAGAGTAAGGCAGATCAGCCGCCAGTTCAAAGAACGAAGAAAATGGGTGTGCTTTGAAATGACTAGGGTGAAAGTATTAAAAGAAAAAATGATGAAAAACGCATGAAGGTGGGGTTAGGAACGAGAAGATTAGGTTAATCAGTGTGTTTTCAGAATGCCAGGTAAACTATCGTATAGGCTTATCTTAGCCAACACTCTTCCCCAGCTTTTAGAGGTGGTTACTTCCACCCTCATGGAGAACAGTTTGCCCAAAGCCACACAGTCATTGAGGACCAGAGCCCTGCTGCTGCCCGGGGGAGCCTGTGTTTTTAGGTCCTTGTTCATTGGTTCTTCTCATGTTGTTAGGTGACAGTGGGAAAGGCAAAGGAGGCAAGAAGAAAGGCTCATCCTTCCAGACAGTGTCTGCTCTCCACCGGGTAAGAAAGGCCCAGAGATTCCAGGACCCCTGTAATGGGTAGGTTGGGCCTTTTGGCTGCAGCACTCCATTCTGATGCTCTGTCGGGGGAAGGAAAGAAAGCAGTTTTTTAATTTTTTTTTTTTGTATTTAAACACTATATGAAACTGAACTTACCCTGCTTCCTCTCCGTGGTTCTGGTTATGGAGCATCTGGAACCCAGGGCTCAGGGGCCCAAGGGAAGGTCTGTAAGCTCCCCTTGCTCTGACTATCTGTTTTACGCACATCCAGGAAAATCTGAACAAGCTGATGACAAACTTAAGAACCACCCACCCTCATTTTGTGCGCTGCATCATCCCCAACGAGCGGAAGGCTCCCGGTGAGCCATGGGAAGGTTTTAGTCAGGAGCAGTCGCTTGGTATCCACTTACCCTGGGACTGATTCCCTTCTCCCCTGCTTCTCAGGGGTGATGGACAACCCCCTGGTCATGCACCAGCTTCGATGCAATGGCGTGCTGGAGGGCATCCGCATCTGCAGGAAGGGCTTCCCCAACCGAATCCTTTATGGGGACTTCCGACAGAGGTGGGTAAGGGGTGCCCAGGGCTCAGGGAGCCAGAGGTGAGATGCTTTGGTGGTGGTGTCGATGGTGGCCCTTGAATTCTGTAGGCAGAGCAGACCCACAGAAAACACAAATAACTCTGAGAACTTCCCTCCTAAGGTACCGCATCCTGAACCCAGCAGCCATCCCTGAGGGCCAATTCATTGACAGCAGGAAAGGGGCTGAGAAACTGCTGGGCTCCCTGGACATTGACCACAACCAGTACAAGTTTGGTCACACCAAGGTGAGTCTAGCGCTCTACATAATGGTTGCAGAACAGGTAATCATACTGAGTGACACTGCTCATCCCTAAAATGCACAAATGATGGGTCCCTGGGAGCTCCACCTTCCTCTATCCTGGTCACCCTCCTTTGAGACTGTACCCCACGCTTGTTCTACCCACTTGCCCATAGGTGTTCTTCAAGGCGGGGCTGCTGGGGCTGCTGGAGGAGATGCGTGATGAGAGGCTGAGCCGCATCATCACCAGAATCCAGGCTCAGGCCCGAGGCCAGCTCATGCGAATTGAGTTCAAGAAGATAGTGGAACGCAGGTGAGGAGGAGTGGAGGAAAAGGCAGATAGTTAGAGGATCTGGATTCAGGTCCAGCTTGCTGCGCTTGCTAGTCATGTGGACAAGTAACTCTTCCGCAACAGCTTTTATTTTGAGCTATTGCTTGAAAGACAGATGATACTTTCAAACACTGGCTTAATTAAGAAGTTTCTAGATGTATACACTAATATAGGATTTTTAAAAACATTTTATTCTCTTTTTAACATACTTAGCTTTAAAAATTAGATTCATTTATTTATTAGGGGATGCCATTTTTTCTTTTTTATTATTATGAACAAAGAAGTCACACTTTCTATCCTTGTATATCTTTATTCAAGGTCCCTTCCCCCTCCCACCACATCAGGTCATTCTTTCTTCTCCACAACTCCCCATCCCCACCCTGGACAGGCAGCAGGTGGTCCCAAGGTCCCACTGTCCCAGTATTGCTTAGTTAAGCCTCCACTCCTGGCAGATCCAGTTTTCTCCCCCCAACCTCAAGACTGAGTCAGGTGTTCCTCTGCGGGGGGTGGGAGGGCATGCTATGTTTTATATGTGTGTGTGTGTGTGTGTGTGTGTGAGAGAGAGAGAGAGAGAGAGAGAGAGAGAGAGAGAGAGAGAGAGAGAGGACAACCCACAGAGTTGACTCACTCTACCATTTGAGTCCAAGGGATCAAACTCAGGACATCATGTCTGAAAATTTTCTTTTCTTTTTCATTTTAGTTCTTTTTAAGACAGAGATTCTCTGTGTGGCCCTGGTTATCCTGGAACTAGCTCTGTAGACCAGGCTGGGCTGGAATTTACAGAGATTCTCCTGCCTCTGCCTCTCAAGTGCTGGGCTTAAAAATGTGTGCCACCATACCCTGCTCAGAAATGCATTGTTTAGAGTTACTTTTGTATATTGTTCAAATAGTTTTCTGAAGATATAAGGCAATGAGGAGCCAGGGAAAGGCTCAGTGGGTGCTTACTGTACAAACATGAGTGCTCAAGTACTGTCTCCAGCAGCCATGTGACAAGCAGGTGTGACTGCATAAACCTGTGACCCCAGCAGTGTGGGGTACAGAGACAGGAGGGATCACTAGGGCTTGCTGGATACCAGCCTAACAGAAATGGCAAACCCTAGGCCCAGTGTCTCAAGGGGATAAGGCAGAGGATGACAGAGACACCCACCCAATGTCTTCCTCTGGCCTCTAGACACACATGGGCATGTAACTACACACACACAAATATTAAAAACTTGAGACCATGTCTCACTATGTATCCAGGCCTGGCTTGGAATGTAGACCAGGCTTGACCTCCACAGCAGCCCACCTACTTTTTCCCCTGGGTGCTAGGATAGAAGATGTTCTCTACTATGCTCAGGGGAAAAAAAATTATTTAAATAAGAAAATGAAAGTCAAGATTGACGACGACAGCGATGGCTGCTTCTGGTAGGGGGCCGAGAAGGGTGGGGAAGGAGCACACAGTTAGCTCAGTGGCTGAAAGCAAGCTCCACCTCCTGCTCAGGTGCATGGCTCACAAGCAGTGGTTTCGTCTTTATACTTCATGACATATATAGCCCAGGCATTCTGAGATGTAAAAAAATCTACATAACCTGTAACTTATTTGAAGATCTCCTGAAAATGAAACGTTAAATAGAGTAGACACTCTGAGTAGCTTCTATTACTACTTCTGTATCAGTAGGGGATGCATACCACCCTTCTGTTGAAATCACTAAGCAATGAATCCCAGTTTAGTGTAGAGGTCTCGGGTAGGGAGGACACATGGGACATGAGGCTACAATGTCCCTTGTCCTTGGTGCCTACAAACTTGCTTAGGTGGAGGCCAATGCAACTGGTACCATGATTGAGGAGACTTCCTTTTGCTGTTCTTCCTGATCCCACACTCTCTTGTCAGGGATGCCCTGTTAGTTATTCAGTGGAACATCCGGGCCTTCATGGGGGTCAAGAACTGGCCATGGATGAAGCTCTACTTCAAGATCAAGCCGCTGCTGAAGAGCGCAGAGACGGAGAAGGAGATGGCCAACATGAAGGAGGAGTTTGGACGAGTCAAAGACTCACTAGAGAAGTCTGAGGCCCGCCGCAAGGAGCTGGAGGAGAAGATGGTGTCCCTGCTGCAGGAGAAGAATGACCTGCAGCTCCAAGTGCAGGCGGTGAGGCCCCTGAACCACTGTCAGCCCCCACCCCATGCTCTCTCTGCTCACTTCCCACAACCCCGCCCTCTCTCTGCCAAGGACTGCACCATCCTGGCATGTGAGGCCACATGATGTTCTCTTTTCTCCATCTCCTGGATAATTGCCTGTCTGTCCATTTCCAGAGTCTAGGAATTCAGAAGCTCCAGCTCTCTAAAAGACACTAACCCTTTCTTCTCTTTAATCCTTAGCTTCTTCTCTCCCTCTTCCCCCAGGAACAAGACAACCTCAACGACGCAGAGGAGCGCTGTGACCAGCTGATCAAGAACAAGATCCAGCTGGAGGCCAAGGTGAAGGAGATGACGGAGAGGCTGGAGGATGAGGAGGAAATGAATGCTGAGCTCACAGCCAAGAAACGTAAGCTGGAGGATGAGTGCTCGGAGCTCAAGAAAGACATCGATGACCTGGAGCTGACGCTGGCCAAGGTGGAGAAGGAGAAGCATGCCACCGAGAACAAGGTGAGGCAGCATCCTCTGATTCAGTCCAGGTCTCCTGGAGATTTGCAGACCAGAGTATAGGCCTAATAGATCGCATCTTTATAGTGTTTCTGGGATGCCATCCTTTGACCCTAAAAGCAATGTGA
The DNA here is from genome assembly GCA_004025045.1 of Sigmodon hispidus. NCBI lineage: Eukaryota > Metazoa > Chordata > Mammalia > Rodentia > Cricetidae > Sigmodon > Sigmodon hispidus. The sequence continues at coordinate 2,648 of PVIH01022605.1, read as the reverse complement.
TGGAATTTTTTTTATTAATTTATTTTTATTTATTTTTGGGAACAGGTTAAAAATCTAACAGAGGAGATGGCTGGGCTGGACGAGATTATCGCCAAACTGACCAAGGAGAAAAAGGCTCTGCAGGAGGCCCACCAGCAGGCCCTGGATGACCTTCAGGCTGAAGAAGACAAGGTCAACACTCTGACCAAGTCTAAAGTCAAGCTGGAGCAGCAGGTGGATGATGTAAGTAGCAGGAAGCATGTTTCCCCTCTCTCAGATTAAGACTTTGCAGTCGGTGCCTATAGGTGAGAAATTCTTCCCCCCGGCATCTAATGTCTATGAGTAGAGGAGCCTTTCTGTTCTCTCTGGGTCCTCAGCAAGCATATCTCTGAGGCCTTTTGTGTTTCCAGGATTTCAGTGCAGGTTTAAGTACAAGATCCAGCTGGAGGCCAAGGTGAAGGAGATGACAAGACTTCAAGTTTAGGAAAAACATTGTGTATTTTGGTCTTTCTAGCAATTACTCATTTTATTTTCTCCATCAGCTGGAGGGATCCCTGGAGCAGGAGAAGAAGGTGCGCATGGACCTCGAGCGGGCAAAGCGGAAGCTGGAGGGTGACCTGAAGCTGACTCAGGAGAGCATCATGGACCTGGAGAATGACAAGCAGCAGCTGGAAGAAAAACTCAAGAAGTATGACCCACAGTGGGCAGGAGGGGCTGACGAGGGTATCTGGGCACAGAGAGCCGCACTTGCACTGGCTGGCTGCCCTGGGCGCAGTGGAATGGCAGCAATCAGACCTCTCCCACTTCACTCTCAGGGGCCGGGGTGGTTCTAGCATAAAGCAATAAAAACAATAATAACAGGCCCAGAGGAAGAAAGATCATCAGTCACATGTCCCTTCTACCCCAGGAAAGAGTTCGACATTAATCAGCAGAACAGTAAAATTGAGGATGAGCAGGCCCTGGCTCTTCAGCTGCAGAAGAAACTGAAGGAAAACCAGGTGACCTTCTTCCCAGTGTGACCAAAGCGGGGTCAGAGCCTGGAGGCTGTGGGGGCGGTTTAAGATTCTAGACAACATCTGGGACTCCAGGCAGCAGGAGACCCAAGCATTCCTGAATAGGAACACTAGCCTTTCACCAATGAGCAAGAATGTGTCATCTTCTTGGAAAAGCTGGGGAGAAAATCATACCTAGAAATAGGGCTTCTTTTTCCCAAGATGCATTCTGCCTATTGGACTTTCTGTTCTGAAACCACTGAGGGGGTTCAGTTTTCCTCTGACCCTCTGTTTCCCCTGCCCAGGGTGAGGTAAATCCCCACAAAGCCCCTTGCCATAGGCTGTTGTGTTCATCCTCGGGTGCTAACCCCAGTCTCTCACACAGGCAGCCCTGGAGTGTCATTTCCTCCTTAGCCTCAGTATTCTTCTTACTGAACAATGGCAGCAGGGCCATGAATGAAGGCTTACCCACATTCCTGGGTGGATACACCTTTCTGGTTTTAGCCATAATACTAAGCCAGCCTCTGGCTCTTCTACTACGCAAGTTCTTAGGCCTCTTGGAGACAATAATGCTGCTATTCTCACCGGGACTTGGCACTGGGCCACAGCATCTCCCAACATTCTCCATCTTGACAGTAGTGGTGTAGATCGCTGCGGTGATGTATTTTATACTTAATAAAATCAGACTGGAATATAAAATATGTCACCACAGATCCCCTCTTTCCTACCCCAGGATCTACTCTGTGGTTCATTAAAGTTGTCCATTACACACACACACACACACACACACACACACACACACACACACACAGGATCCCACAAAAATGGGATCCCACAAATCTTCCCTACAGAGACAAAAATGGCAGGTGGGGCTCTCTCCAAATCTAATCAAGACCAAGATAAAAGCTGCAACAATGAGGTGGAGGAATAAAGAAGAGGCTATGGAGCACGTACTTAGAAGGAGCAATCAGGCCAGAGCTCAGGCCTGAGCATCACTAAGGAATCCAGAAGAGTACAGTGATTTCAGTTAGACTTCAGAGTTAACTCACATAATTACAGCAGTATTCGACTGTTCTTGAAGCCGCTTGGTGTAAATGTAAAACCATGAGCACTTACTTCCCTGCCTTATGGTTAGAGAAACTGTGGATTCTTTGAGGTTCATAACTCCATGAGATCTCAGGATCCCCCTCCAAATGCTGGTCCTCAGTGCTTAGGCTACTGGTGCTCCAGCTGAATCTAGGATGCTTTTAGGCAATCCTCAAAACTTTGGCACCAGCCAAATTCCTAATAATGGCCAGTTCATTCTAAGGTGTTTAAAGCACCTCTTGATTCTACCAATAGCTGCTATAGCATCCTCCACCAAGTCCACACAGCTAAAAATGTCTCCAGACATTGCAAGCTGCCTCCAATGGCTGAAAACCAGTGCCAGAGACAGAGTATCACCCGGGAGCCCTGGGGTGCGGACCTCAGTGGATGGTCCGGGAAGCTGGTCTGAACCTCTGTGTCCCTGGCTAGGCTCGCATCGAGGAGCTGGAGGAGGAACTGGAGGCCGAGCGCACAGCCAGGGCCAAGGTGGAGAAGCTGCGCTCAGACCTGTCCCGGGAGCTGGAGGAGATCAGCGAGCGCCTGGAGGAGGCCGGTGGGGCCACTTCTGTGCAGATCGAGATGAACAAGAAG